>JAJPUD010005880.1:42870-85922 GCA_023553655.1 Myrmecobius fasciatus
GAAAGAAAGAAAGAAAGAAAGAAAGAAAGAAAGAAAGAAAGAAAGAAAGAAAGAAAGAAAGAAAGAAAGAAAGAAAGAAAGAAAGAAAGAAAGAAAGGAAGAAAAAGAAGGAAAGAAAAAAAGGAAATAAAGAAAGGATCATACAATATATCTAAGAAGGTATTATAGAACTTTTTCTTAGAAATATTCAGTTAGTGATTAGTTCCACATATTGTATGTCTTTGAGAGTACTAAAATTATATTACCTTAATTCATACTCCTTTTGACCAATCAATCAATCAATAACAATTTATTAAGCACTTTCCATATGGTAGGCACTAAGTGCTGGAATTCAAAATAGCCTGTATTAATGAGGTTAGACTGAAGCTCTGATTGTACAATGGCTAGCTCAGTGCTGAGGGTTGTTAACCACAAGATCAGTGCTATATAGATGATGATGACAGATGATGATGATGATGATAAAGATAATGATGATGATGGACAAGGAGTTCCAAAGATCCAAGTGTTACTTGCCCAGAATTACCAAGAAAAGATGAGGGAAACCTGTTTATATATATTTTTAAAAAGTTTTACACTTATAATGTTTGTGTAGGATCATAGATTTAGGACTAGAAGGGATTTTGAATCATTATATCCTGTCCCCCTCATTTTATAGTTGAAGAAACTGAGGCTGAGAGAGTTTAAGTGACTCTCCATAGGTCATGCAGCTGGTAAGTGAAAGAAGTGGGATTTTGTACTTGTCTTCCTAACTCCAAGTTCAGAATGTCATCCACTATTTGTCATTCTACATTGATTCCAAAACTTCACTAATATCTTCCTCAAATGCTTCATTGTTTTATGGGGAGGATCCTGGGTTCTCAGTGGAACAAAAGCTCTGGCAGTAACTCTGAAGAAACTATAATTACAAAACCAATGATAGAACATATGCCTGTCATTTGAAGACTTTTCTTTTGGGGGGATGGAGGATAGGGAGGGATGTTGATCAAGAAAATTATCTCCTAAAGAAGTAGAGATCATGATCTGCATCTATAAAAAGAATACACACACTGGTGAAGTTATGAATCTATGAAGCACAGAAATTAATCAATATTGTTCAGAATTTCTTTTTAATGATCTCAACAGTGTCTTAAAACTTTTTTTTTTTTAAAGGAAGCAGCTAAATAGCAAAGTGGGTAGAACTGAAGTCAGGAAGATCTGAGTTCAAATCTCGCTGTGTGATACTTACTAGCTGTGACCATGGACAAATTTATTTAACCTCTATTTAACCTCTATCTGCCTCAAGTTTCACATTTGTAAAATGGGAATAATAGCACCCATTTGACAAGATTGCTGTGAGACTCAAATGAGAAAATGTTTGTAAAACACTTTGTAAACCTTAAAGTGCTATGTGAGTGCTAGCTATTATGTTTTTCTTCCCCTGCCATTTTAAATAGCTTTTTATTTTACCAAATACATGCAAAGATAGTTTTCAGCATTTGCCTTTACAAAACCTTGTGTTCCAACTTTTTCTCCCTTTTCCCCCACACCCTTTCCCATAAACAGCAGCAATCTAATATACATTAAAAACTGGTGCATTTTTTTCCAAACATATTTCCATATTCATCATGCTGCAGAAGAAAAATCAGATCAAGAGGTGAGAAAAAAAAAAACAAGAAAAAAGCAAACAAGAACAACAAAAATAAGGTTAAAATACTATGCTTTGATTCATATTTGGTCATTCTCTCTCTGGTTGCAGATGACTTTCTATCACAAATTTATTGGAATCACCTTGAGTAGCCTCATTGTTAAAAAGAGTCAATTCTATCACAGTTGATTATCACATAATCTTGCTGCTGTATACAATATTCTCTTGGTTCTACTCACATAACTTAGCATCTGATTTTGTAAGTCTTCCCAGGCTTTTCTGAAATCAGTTTGAAATCAGTGATCATTTCTTATAGAACAATAATATTCCATTATATTCATATACCATAACTTATTCAGGCATTCCCCAATTGATGGGCATCCACTCAAATTATATTTCCTTGCCACTATAAAAAGACTGCTACAAACATTTTTGTACATGTGGATCCTTTCCCCTCTTTTATGATTTCTTTGGAATACGATGCAGTAGAAACACAGTGCTAGCTAGTATTATCCTAATTTTTTTACACATG
The DNA here is from genome assembly GCA_023553655.1 of Myrmecobius fasciatus. Classification (NCBI taxonomy): domain Eukaryota; kingdom Metazoa; phylum Chordata; class Mammalia; order Dasyuromorphia; family Myrmecobiidae; genus Myrmecobius; species Myrmecobius fasciatus. The sequence goes on from JAJPUD010005880.1 coordinate 45,027, forward strand.
AATAAAATTACATTCAGAGACAATAAAGCCATTGTCAAATACTCTGCAGTTAGCCATTTGTTTAGTCACTAAAGCAAGTAAACAGCAAACATTTGTAATGTGCCTGCCCTGGGTTGATCAAGGTACTAGGTACAAGAAATAAGAAAGACAAAAGCGAAAGGAGCTTACATTGTACTGGGAGAGATGCAGAAGGGATAGATAGACCTGTGATCTCATTATCCAGGAAACTCCTAATAAAGAAAAATCCTTCACAAGTGCAGATTTCTATTTTCTCTACAACTTAAGGTTTTAGAGAGTTATCTACAGCACTGGCTCAACCTCAAATAGAAAAGGGGCTAGTAAAACATAATGATTTCTGTCAGTGCATACTGACTTAGTATTTTTATTTATTTTTGTTAAATAGCTCCCAGTTCCATTTTAATCTTGAGGTCCTATAAAATCTGTGGGCTGATACCTCTGCCCTTAGAACTCTGAAAAGTTAAATGACTTGTCCAGGGTTTCACAGCTAATATATGTCAGAAGCAGGATCTAAATCCAAAGCTTCAACACTCCATGACCATCTTTATCGTTTAGACTGGAGTTCTCCAAATATATTGGTATTAGCATTTCTTTAGATGCTCATGAATTATTGAGGGCTTTCTAAAGAGCTTCAGTATATATGGAATAAACACCCATACATACACATGCTTGCATACTAATATTTATAACATATATGAACTATCAACATATTAGTATATTAGTTGTAAGCAATAAACAGTATAACAGTATATATTAATTATAAGTACAAACAGTAAGTAGAGTATATTAGTATGTATTAATTATAAGTATATAATTATAAGTATAATAATGAAGCTAGTTTTGACTTCATACTCCAGGTGAAAGGGTTTTGGAGGATGCCAAGTGTCTATGAACCACACTTTGAGAACCCCTACATTTGATTATGCTGCTTCTAATAAATATAAGTATATATGAAATTTATAAAACTGCTAGGTAGCATAGAGTGATAGATTTATAGTATGGAAGACCTGAATTCAAATACTTCCTAACTCTATGATTCTAGGAAAATCAGTTAAACTATCAGCCTCAGTTACCTCATCTGTAAAATATAAAATATAAAAAATAATAACACTTACCTCAATGAGTTGTTGTGAAAGTCAAATGAGATAACATTTGCAATGTATTTTTCAAGCACAGTGTTACATAAATGCAAAGTAATTTGGGAGGGGTTAATAAAGCCTTTCTTTTAGCAAATATTTGAGAGGGTAACCAAGATGGTAAAAGTCTTAAATTTCTTGCTCTATGAGGCTTGATTGAAAGGACTGAGAATATTTGGCCAGGAGAAAAGAAAATTTATGAGGGGTCACTTTCTTCATCATAGTAACTTTAACAAACTTTAATGTTTGTCTTACAAAAGAGGTATTGGACTTGCTCTATTATGGAATAAGGACTACATGTTGAAAAGAAGCAAATTTGTGCTTAATGTCAAGAAGAAAAGTAACCAAACAAGCAGCTGTCGAACAATTGAAGCTGTCCAAAAGTGGAATACCTTGCTCAGGAAATAGTGGTTTCCTTTTTAATGGAGGCTTCCAGCAGAAGTTGAATGACCTGATATCTAATAATAGGGACTCTTACAGGTTTGGATAGGAATAAATGGCCCCTGAGATCCTTCTAAATCAATTTCTTTGATTGACTTCTCTGTGTTTGTTGCATAACATTGAATAGGGATTGTTTTGTTCTCTATATTTGTGTTCTCAATGACTGTGACCTATGGGGTGCTTTATGAATATTGATTGATTTTTGAGTGCCTAAAAGGATGGAAGGTTGAGAGTGGGCAACAACTATCAGAATCATAGTCAAGTCCCTCATTTTTCAGATTAAGAAACTGAGGAACAAGAGAGGCTAAGAAATTTGACCAAAACCACCCAGGCAATAAATGGCAAGAGATGGGATTTAAATTTAGTTTTTTAACTCCAAATTTACTTTGCCACACTGTCAAGGACAGATACCTTTAACTCTTGAATTTGGTTCCATTAATTTACCATTACATCAAAAAATATTGCTTCATCTGACCAGGCTGACAAACTCTTAATGGAGAAGATATGTTTCAGAATGGGGGGATGGAAGGGGTTTAATAAGCTAGTAGTTCTCAGTTGCATTTTCTGCCTATTCATTGGCTTAAGAGACTGTCCAGAATGACATCTCGACAAATGCTTATTTATAATTTTAGTAACAGAAGATGGAGCCTGTCAGATTTTTGTTTTATTTTTCATAACTTCCTATCTAGTTACAGGTAGTTTGCTATTAACTAGTTAAGTTTTTTTCTTCTTTCTATATAGTTCTACCATTCAAACTTCAGCCAGTTTTATTAAATTCAGGGTTTTTGGAATATATTTAAAGGGAAGTCAACATTTTCATGCTCTTTGGACCCTGGGAGTACTTTGTTTTTTCCCCCAGCAACAGTTAATGAATCCCAAATTATTATTTCTCCATCTACTTTATCTGAAGCTATTTCTAATATTGGTCCTCAAGGTAAGAAGGATTATTTCTTCTTTATTTTTAAATTATGATTTTAACAATAATAAATTACCAAAAATATTTCAATGCACAATGAAGAATAAAAAGATTACTATGAAAAACTGAAATTAGGTTCTGTGGTTTTATAGGATATATTAAATTGAATAAATCAGTAATACAGTTTTTCTGATTATTTTTCCTTCCTTCTGAATTACTTTTTATTTACTTCTGTGCATTTTTTTTAAAATGTTTTATTAAAATTATTTTTTCTTCATTCCCTTCCTTCCTACCTCCCCTCCCTGCCTCTGCTCCTTCCTTCCTTCTTTCCTTCTCTTCTTCTTTCCTTCCCTTCTCTTTTCTTTCTTTCTTTCCTTTCTATCTTCTTTCCTCCTTTCTTCTTTCCTTCTCTTTCTCTGCTTTTCTGCCTCTCTTTCTCTTAATCTCTCTCTCACCCATCACTGATTTTTATGCACACTCTTCCATAAAATAATTCTAGAATAAATTATTACCAAAGAAATTTAGCAAAAATTCAGAGAAAGCAATGTTAAGTGTAAAGAAAGTAAAATTTAAAATGATAGTAACAAAATATTTAGTGCTCTGAAGATTACAAAATAATTTACACATATAATTTCATTCTTGCAAAGTCATTATGAGGAAGATTATTAAATCTTCCCAGTTTCAAAGATGAGGAAACTAAAGGTCAGAAATAGTAAATTATTGTTCTAGGGCACACAATTAGTAATTGTTTGAGAAAGATAAATTGAACTTGAGTTCTTCTGATTCCAATTCCAGTTCTCTCTATTCACTAGACCATTTTAAAGTGTGCCATTAGAAGTTTCTGCACCCAAGTACATCCCCCAGTGACCTTCCATGATTACTGAATCCTACATTAAAAGATTTTTTTCCTTCAAGTAAAGTATTATGTTGTATTAGGGTCCTCTTTTTTAAACATAGCTATCTTTTAGAAGAGAATACATCATCATTAACATCTTAATAAAATGACTTCATCAGAGGTTAAAAACCTATTACTTCTACAGGCTCTGAGGGAATAGATAGATAGATAGATAGATAGATAGATAGATAGATAGATAGATAGATAGATATGGTCTTAATCTGGGATGACAAAGAGAGGTAACATTTCATGGGAAGAGAGAGAAATGAGAATGAGAATAGAAGAGATGATTCTAAGATATCAGGGTACTGAGTGAGTCTTATTGCCAAAAAAAATAAACAATTAAGTCTCATTCTGCTGTATAACTTATCATACCACACTTTCAAATTATATCATCTTATATGAGTGATATGCATTCTAAAGGCCCATTTCTTTTTATAATAGATTTCTTATTATAATATAATATATAAATTATAATATATAATATATAAATTATATTTAGATATTTAGATAATAATAATCATCTAATATAATCTAATAATTATCTAATAATAATAGGTATTATTAGATAATAATATCTAAAACATGGACATTTTCATTTTTATGCTGATTTCATTGTTTTAATAGTCTTTGGATGTATCTGAGAAGAGAATTTTTTTTTACTTTGAAGGAAAAATGAATCCTGGATCTTTCCAACTCATGTAGGCAGGAAGTATAGCCACTACTCATGGCCTCTTTGATCCACTAGGTGAGCTTTGACCTGAAGTGTTCTGACCTGAGCTGGTTGTCTACTGCTGTATTAATGCTTAACTGATGCTTAGAACTCCAGAAACTCAAGTAGTCCAATGATCCACCAATTTTAGTTTCCTGTGTAGCAGAGATTAGGGTTACAGACATGCATCACCAATTAGTAGGAGAATTTTAACTGGAAAATTTTTAGAGTTCCAAGTTTAAAGTTCATGCCATGCCTTCTTTGGGAAATATCTTTTATTATTAAATTTCTTTACCCAATAAAAATTCAAAACTAATTAGTTTTCTTGTTTGGTGAGTATTGGTCAGATTAGACAGTAAGATTTAACAATAACAGCCATAAAGAGACACAGAATTGAAATTTATTTTACTTTCTCTTTCCCAAACTTATCCCTCAACCACCTCATATGCAATTTACCATAATGAAAAGACATTAATTAAGAACAGTTTTACATCCATAGAGTGAAAGACCTATATTTTAGGCAGTATAATAGAGTAAAATGTTGGACATGGAGTTAAAAGACCCAAGTTGAAATCTTGATTCTGATACTTGCTGATGGTGATGGACAAATTAATTCACCCTGCAAAATTCAGTGTCCTCAACTGACACAAAACTCCCGGTGGTCACAGAATGTAAGTGGGATTGGAACTCATTTCTTCCTGATTCTAAATACAACATCATTAAATGTATTATTCTTATCTAATCCTCTATCCTTTCCCAAATATCAGAAGCTCTGTTTCAGTACAAGCACACTGAACAGAAACCTTTGCTTTCTCACCCTTTTGCCAACATGGTAGATTTCAACTTCCCCATGCCAGTCAAATTAATGAGCTCCCATTGACAGAATTGTCTTTTCATGGAATAAAAAGAAATTACAGTGATCTTAGATGAATGAGTCAAAAGTAGATATCATTATGTAGCTCATCATTTAAATGTATGCTCATCATTGTGGAAATAGGAAATTGTGGAATTGGGAAATAAAAACTGACTTCTTTGTTTCTCTGTGTGTGTGTGTGTGTGTGTGTGTGTGTGTGTGTGTGTGTCTAGTTCTCTGGAAATAGTCTCTTTTTTGAATGACAGCAGAATCCCTAGACATCTTGCAGTCCTTGATACTAAGAGAGTAGGTACATTAAAGTCACATTGGTGAATTTCACTGACACCCAGAAAAATTTATAACAGGAAAGCAGGTTTAGGTGTGTCAAAGAAAACACTGTTGACCCTAGTTCCCCTCCCTCTCCTCTGCTTCACATTAATCTATCATTGACTTCAATCTTCTAGTTCAGAGGTACATTACTTGAGGACAGTCCTGGTTACTCAATTTGTACCAAGGAGCCATTGTAAACAAGAGATTTAATATTGCTTATTGAACTGAAAGAATAAATAATTTTGCTTTCTAGTTTTATAACATTTAATGAAAGCCACCATCCATTGTGACTAGTATTGCAGTGGGTAAGTTCTGGAGGATTGTTTTGTTCCTATCTTCCCCGTTTTCACATAGAATTCACACTGTCCACATTTTGACACAGATTGGTCATTGGAGAAATATGTGGCTTCAACAAAACAAAGATATAGTATTTTACAGCAGGTTGCAGCTAATGGTCAAGACATGTTCAAGTATTATATCCAAGAAAATCTAACAGCTCCAGTTAAATCCTAGGAGAGTGAAATTTCTGTTTCAAATTTTTTAGCTTCTAATAGTCCCACATCTTTTCTTATGTTATTAATTCAGTTTTTCTGGTTGGATTTAGATTGTCCCTCACTTCTTGAGCTAGGAGAACAGAAAGTACTTTGTTATAAAGGAAAGAAGGAGACACAGCAGTGAATGAATACTTCCTATCTTTCAAATAAGTGGAATTAGTATAAACATTGAGTTTTCTGAAATAGAGGTAACATTAGCCCAAGATCAGTCATTTGCCACAAAGCAAAATTGAAAACATTTGAAAGTTGTTGTATTAGATTCCTGGGGCATTGAGCAATTAAATGCTCAGGAACCTCTCCCTAATCCTTCCCACCAAACTAGTGTATTTAAGATGCACTGTCCCAACTATGCCACACTCTTACTGGTGGATTTAATACATCTTTAAAATATAGTACTTCTGAAAATACGTGGCTATGGCTGATTAGCTTTCATTGTGCTTTTTCTAAATTGTTCATGCAGTATTAACAAGTCAGGCATTATAAATCAAGAAGCAAAGCATTTCATTTAGATAGGATATGAAAAATAATTGATGAAGGATGTTTTCTCCCTTATACCTGAAGAAATATGTTGTCCTATAGATTCTCATAAAAGCAGTGAGAGAGAGAGAAGGCTCCTCTGAAAACTCATTCATGATCCTGTCCTAGGGTTATCTGCCTGGGGGAACACATCTTGGCTTGATTTTTTTTCAATCTGCCTCTATGGCTGTGATTTCCAGCTGCCTCCAAAGTATCTAACTGTTGTACTTCCACAGAGGAGTTGTTCCTATATGCTTCTGAACTGCTTTTTTGTTAAGTGCTTTGTTAATCTTAAATTTAGTTCTACTTAAATATGAATTGTTTATTATCATTAATGATTAATCAGACCAAGCTATTATCATGTTAGAACTTTTTAGCCTCTGCATGTTATTTTAAAAAGAATATTGTTATATGCTTATGAAAATGTGTATGCCTAGGGCTAGCTAACACATTTCAATCAGAAAATTCATTCATGTTCTTAGTCAAGACCATAGCCAAACAGAAATAACCAAAAACAGTTATTCAGGTCAAGAGCTTTCTTTTTTTCAATATGCTTGTCCCTCCTCAGAGTTAATTTTCCCAACCCAGTTTAATATTGAGGTTGGAGTAAGTAAATTCCTTTCAATAGTCATCATGCGTTTGGCAGTTAGTAATAGCTCCTGCCTGGAGTTTCTGCCAGTCTCAATGTTTCAGCAACACTGAACTTGGCAACCTTGGCTCTAGTCTCCTGCAACTACAACTAGGTCATTGTTATTTTTAAACTGAGTAACTAAATGACAGATTTTATCCTGTCTGATGCTTTTTCACACAGCAAGATAAAATCTCATTCAACTTGGATTCCAATAATTTGGAATTTATGATCATTTTGATAGAGATTGGATGGTGTTTATTTTAATTAAGTAAACCTTTCTTTGATTTAATAAACCTTTATGGAATACTTGTCATAGTATTAAGGGGGATATAATGATGAATAAGATATGGCTCTGTCTTTCAGAGAGATTATAAAATACTAGAGAGAATAAGAAGTGTCCATGAAGTTGTAAGCCCAATTTATTGATCTTCTCTTTCTCTATCTTTTTTTTCATTTAAGCATCTAGAAATATACAATTTTCCTTAAGAACTGCTTTGGTATGTTGTCTCATTATTGTCATTCTCTTAACGAAATTATCAATTGTGTCTATGATTTGGTGCTTCACCCACCCATTCTTTAGGATTAGATTATTTAGTTTCCAATTAATTTTTGGTCTATTTTCAATGGCCCTTTATTACATGTAACTTTTATTACATCATGATCTAAAAAAGATGCATTTACTATTTCTGCTTTTCTACATTTGATTTTGAGTTTCTTATGTCCCAATAAAATTCAATTTTTTTGTAGGTTCCATATACTGCTGAAAAAAAACAAAAAAAAAAGTGTATTCCTCTCTGTCCCCATTCAGTTTTTTCCAAAGGTCTATCATACCTAACTTTTCTAAAATTCCATTTAACTCCTTAACTTCCTTTTTAAATTTATTTTGTGGTTAGATTTATCCAGTTCTGATAGAGCAAGGTTGAGATTCCCCACTATTATAGTTTTGCCGTTTATTTCTTCTTGCAGCTCTTTTAACTTCTCCTCTAGGAACTTTAATGCTACACCACTCAGTGCACATATGTTTGCTATTGATATTACTTTATTTTCTATGGTACGTTTTAGCAAGATGTAGTTTCCTTCCTTATCTCTTTTAATTAGAACTATTTTTTGCTTCTGTTTTATCTGAGATTGGGATCATTACCCTTGATTTTTTTTTTTACTTCAGCTGAAGCATAATAAATACTGCTTCAGCCTTTTACCTTACCTCTGAATATATCACTATGCATTAAATGTGTTTCTTGTAAACAGCATATGGTAGGATTTTGGTTTTTAATCCAGTCTGCTTTCCACTTCTGTTTTATGGGAGAATTCATCCTATTCACATTCACAGTTAAAATTACTAACTGTATTTCTCACCATCTTATTTTCCCCAAATTATACTTTTTTTTTCCTTTCTCCTTTTCCCTCCTCCCCCATGTTTTGCTTCTGATCACCTACTCCCTCAAACAGCCCTCCTCTTTTATAACCCCTCCTCCTTTCTTATCCCTTTCCTCTTTTATTTCTGCTCTCCTTTCTATTAGCCTCCTTTCCTCTCCTACTTTCCTATAGGGTTAGGGGTTCTCTGTGAAGCTAAATATGTCTGATATTTTCTCTTTGAGCCAAATCTGATGAGAGTAAGGATCTCATAATTCTCATCTCCCTCCCTTCTTTCTCTCAATTGTAATAGGTCTTTTTTTGCCTCTGCATGAAATGTAATTCACCCCACTTTACCTCCATTTCCCGCTTCTTCCAGTACAATACCCTTTCCACTTCTAATTTTTTATATCATCACAATGAAGTCAAATTATACCTATACACTCTAAGTATACCCATAACAGAAATATAGTTCTCAAGAGTTAAACATCATTTTCCCATATACAGATGTAAATTTTAATTAAAAAAAAACAGTTATTTTTTTCTTTCCTTTTTATTTATGTTTCTGTTGAATTCTCTATTTTAAGATCAAATTTTCTGTTCAGTTCTAGTCTTTCCATCAGAAATTAATGAAATTCACCTGTTTAATTGAATGTCCATCTTTTATCCTGAAAGATAATGCTTAATTTTGTTGGATAGTTGATTCTTGGTTACAATCCAAGTTCCTTTGCCCTACGGAATATAATATTCTGGGCCCTTCAATCCTTTAAAGTGGAAGCTACTAGGTCCTGGGTAATCCTGAGTGTGCTTCCTTGATATTTTAATTATTTCTTTCTGGCTGCTTGCAAAATTTTCTCCTTGGTCTGATAATTCTGAAATTTAGCTGTGATCTTTCTTGGAGTTTTCATTTTGGGTCTCTTTCAGTAGGTAATTGGTGAATCTTTTCAATGGCTATTTTATCCTCTGGTTCTAAAACATCAGGGCAGTTTTCCTTGATGATTTCCTGAAAGATGTTGTCTAGGCTCTTTTTTTCATGGTTTTCAGGTAGTCCAATAATTCTCAAATTGTGTCTCCTGGATTTATTTTTCAGGTCAGTTATTTTTCCAATGAGGCATTTTACATTTTCTTTTTTTTTTTTTTCCCTTTTTTTTTGTTTTGTTACGTTTTGTTTGACTGATTCTTGATGTCTCATTGAGTCATCCATTTCCATTTGTTCAATTCTAATTTTTAATGAATATTTTCTTCAGTTAGCTTTTTTATCTCTTTTTGCATTTGATGATCAATTGAACTTTTAAATGAATTGGATTTTTTTTTTCCCATTTCACAAATTCTGTTTTCCAATGGGTTGATTTCTTTTTCCATTTCATCAAATCTGTTTTGTAAGTAGTTACATGCTTTTCCATTTTACTAAATCTATTTTTAGGAGATTTCTTCCAATAATTTCTGTGTTTCCTTTTCCAAACTCTCCAGAAAAGTTCTCATATCCTTTCCCCATTTCTGTCTCTCTTTTACTATCCTTTTTGAACTCTTCTAAGAGAGTCTTGTGAGATGGAGACTCACTTATATCTCCTGTTGGGGCTTCATCTGGAGATGAATTGCCTTTAGTTTCCTCAGGTTTTGAGGTCTGTTCATTTCTATTTCCATAAAAATTGTCTCTGGTCAGAGCTGTTTTTGCTTTTTTGCTCATTTTTAAGGGTTGAGATCTACTCTTAAGATAAAGGGGAAATTGTCCCAAGCTTCTACCACAACAGTAACTTTACTTGGGCCAATACTGCTGACTTCCTTCCAGCACTGGGTGAGTGTAGTCAAGTCCTGCATTATTTTGGGATTCAGGGGCTCACTATTTGCCTTTTGTAACTATGTTGTCTGTCTCATAACTAATCTGCTAATCTACTGGCTTCTGAAGCAGGACAGAGTAACCAATGCTGCTGTATTTTGGCTAAGAGCCTCCCAGTAGATTTCTCCATTGAACTTACATCTTACTGCCCTGAGTCCCTGCACTGTGTATGTGCTTGACAGTCTCCCTCACCCCTCTCCACCCCAACTGCCTAATTGAAACAGACCATTTCTGAAGTTCTTCCAAAATATCTTCCACTGGAAATTTGTTACACTCCAAATATTTGTGTTTTGTCATTCCAAAACCAGTTTAGAGGTTTGATCTGTTGTTCATTTGAGGAAAGCCACGAAGAGCTCAGACAAAAACCTGTCTGCTCTCCACTGTCTTGACTCTACCCCTAAACAACATAAAACTGAAAAGAACCTTTTAAGTACTTCCATATATTTTATAGAACTGTTTCACTGATTTACATTTTTAAAGAATCAAAGATTTATAGCTAAAGAACATCTAGTTCAATCCTTTCACACCAATCACAGAGGCAGGATTTGAATCCATGTCTTCTGATTCTAAACTCCCATATGTTCTCTACTTTTCCAAGCTATCTCCATTTTATATTGCAATCATTTCCCAATGACTTCTCTCATCAAATGGAACCCTACTTTGGAATAAAGTTCAGATAAGCAAAACAAATGAATATATTGGATGATTCTGACAAGATATAATAAATTTGGATTGCTCTTCCCTTACTTAACAACAAATAAGTGAAATTTTACTGTTTCTTACAGTTATCCCATCTACTGATTTTTTTCTTGTTATATAATCTTTTTTATTATAAATATGAGAATTGTAATATAGTTGTTTTTAGTTGTAAATATGGGGTTTGTTCTTAATACACACTCTCATAAATATGGAGTGGATTGTATGAATAAACTCATTGGTTTTATCTAAAGAATAATTTGAAATTCTCTTTTATCACTTCACTACATTACAAGTCACATGTGATTCTACAAAAGTAGAAATCATCCTTCCTTCCTTCTTTCCATTCTTCCATCCTTCCTTCCTTTCTTCCTTCCATCCTTCCTTCCTTCCTTCCATCCTTCTTTCCTTCTTTCCTTCCTTCCTTCCTTCCTTCCTTCCATTCTTCCTTCTTTCCTTGCATTATTCCTTCCTTCCTTCCTTTCTTCCTTCCTTCCTTCCTTCCATTCTTCCTTCTTTCCTTGCGTTATTCCTTCCTTCCTTCCTTCCTTCCTTCCTTCCTTCCTTCCTTCCTTCCTTCCTTCCTTCCTTCCTTCTTTCTTTCCTTCTTTTCTTCCTTCTTTCTTTCCTTCCTCCTCTTCCATCTTTGGGGATCACTAACTTTGAAACCATAACATCTGCCTGATTCCCACTAATAAAAAATTCAGATAACTACAAAGAACTATGCAAGTTATCTCAAAGCATTTATACAAGTATTAAATGCCAAACAATTGGCTAGGCTATCTTAACAATAGCCTCGTTATATAGCTATTTAAGGTTTGTAAAACTTTTAATGTATATTACCTTATTTTAACCTTACTACAACCCTGGGAGATTTAAACCCTATTTTACAGATGAAGAAATTGAGAACAAGAATTCAAGTGACTTGCTCAGTTAAGTGTGTGAGTCAAGATGTCAACCAGATCTTCTTGACTCCAAGTCATAGTTTTCTCTAATAAAAAAGACTTGCTAGCTGATTGATTGGAGGTCATTAATCATGCTAATTGCAAAAGCATATTTTTATTACAGATATGAGGGAGAGACTAACTTGTTAGCTTTCATTAAAACACACACACACACAAACTGTGAGGGAAAAGAGCATTTTAGAATAACAAGAAAATTTAAAAAATCTTGTTATGTATCAGGAATTATGCATTAAATCCTAGACAATATTGAGAACCTTTGAATCCCAGAAAAGGGAAATATCCTTTAATATGCCTTGTGCTTGTTATGTGCCAAATATTCTGATTTCTGATTATTGTTTTGAACTCACTTTGACAAAAAAGACTTAGAATTTTTGGAGAAAACATAGAATTAGAAAAAGCCATCATTGATGACTACTGGGTGTTTTCATCATGTTCCATAGGATAGAGAACAGCATGCCAGTATCTGCTTATTTCTTTATTGCTTCAAAACATGCTATACCTTTTGCAGAGAGTATAAAGCTCAGCAGGTGTAAATGATGGCCCAAAGATATTTACCAAGATGGTCATACTGGATGACACTCTTCCAGAGTGGCATAGCTAGAAGGCATGCCCAGACTCAAGTTTCTACAAAATTGGAAACTTGAGAATTAAAAAAAAACCCAAAAAACAAACAAACAAACAAACATAACCACATTTCTTTCTCAGGAAAATGAAATGTTCTCACCTTTGGAAATTTTTTTAGTTTTTCACGATATTTCAGTTTTTAACAAACTATTCTTTCAACTCCTTCCCTCCATCCCCAAAGTTCTTCTTACTATCTCACAGTTTAAAATACCCAGATATTTTGTCACTAATCCAAAAATAAGAGAACCTCCATTAACAAGTCTGTTCCCAAACAATTAAATAACAAAAATAACAATAATAAAAACTTGTTTATTTAATTGTCCTTAAGGATTCTTCATATATACCATGAGTATTAGAAACAATTAACCTTGCATACAAATTAATAAATACAAACATAATTTATTGCCTTTCTAGACAAAATAAATTCCACATTGGTATAACAAAGACCCAAATGAAGGCAATAACTATGAATTTCTGTAAGCACAAACTACTACTTGGCTGGTTGGCATTAACCAGGTGAAGATACTGGATGATGGATGCAGTGGATTTAGTGGGGGACTTAGAGGAAGGAAGACCTGAGTATAAATCTCTCCTTAAACACTTTCTGTTACCCAGAGTAAATGTTTAACTTTTTAAGCTCTAATTTCTTCACTTGTAAAAAGGAGATAGAAATAGCACTTACTTCCCAGGATTAAATTAAATATGGAAAGTGAGGATTAAATGAAAATGAGGATTAAACATATGGAAAACACTTTGCAAATATTAAAGCATTCTATATAGTAGCTATTATTATTATTATATCTCATTAAAACTATTGGCAATTGTATAAAGATTGCTTTTACTACTATCTCACCAGATTGTTAGGAGGAACAGTTGAAATAAAGTACATGAAAGTCTTTGTAGCTCTAAAGAACTATGTGAATGCAACCTATAATTTTAAATAAACAGTAGTATCATAGATTTAAAGGAGGTAGCTGCCCTGGACTGAACTGCTCTAATCCAATTCTTTCATTTCACAGATGATGAAACTGAATCCCAGAGAGGTGATAAAGTGACCAGTCCAGGTCCCAAGATTCAAAATCAGATTTTCCAACTTCAAATCTAGAGTTCTTCTTCATTTACTTATTTGTCACAAAACACTAGGTGACATTCACTGATAATAAGACTGTGGGAGAATTTTGTGCAAACATTAACATGTATTTGTACAATATAAATATACAGTAAAATTTTGAATCAATATATCTTAGGTAATGTTTACAATTACTGGACTAGTGCTAGAGCTGAAGGGACCCTGAAGATAGCATAGTATAATCTACCAATCAACAAGTATTTGAAAACATAAAAAGAGAAGAAAAAGAAACTAAAGAAATGATGAATCATACTTTTTTGAAAGCTAGTGTTATTTTGTGTAGAATATAGATGATAAATATCAATAATATCTAAACTGAACTGATGATTCAATGTTAAATTTAAGCACCAGATATTGAATAAACTGTACGATTTTAAATGACATCAGCTTAGATTAAGGCATTGGTTATTTTGTCAGTAGCAGAATATTGTAAAGCAACTTTAGCATATATAATTAAATACTGGCATTTCAGGGACAATTAGCTGTCACTACTCAGCCACTACTCAGAGTTATTGATGTGAACCCATGTGGTGATGGCACTAAAAAAGGGGTCTTTTATGTACTTGAAATCACTTAAAATGGCTAATGATAGAGACCTATAGGATGGGGAAAGAGAAGGGGAAAAAGGAACAAAAGAAATTTACACAATAACTGTTTATATATTTTAAAAGGAATAATAAATTTCATCTTTTTTATTGTGCTACATTTGGAAATGTATGTTTTATTCCATAATTAAAATATAATAAAATTTGAATAAATAATGCAAGGGCACATGGAAATTTTAAATTTAAACTTGATTCTTACTTCAATCTAATTTTTAGGAGGAAATCCTCCAGGAAAACATAAATAATTGCCCTCAGTGAATGATGTGAATTCATCAGTTCTGTAAAAGATCATATCTCTGCTACCAACTCAGTGTCTAGGTAGGCATAGGGAGGAGAAAAAAATTGTTGAATTTAAGTGAGTCTTTGTTGCTGTGGACCCTAGTTGAATTCCCATAGCTAGTCCCTGAAGCAAGCAGAGGGACATTGATTATCTTGCCCTTAAGTGCATCCTTTTGTTGTCTTAAATAGGCCTTTGTTGCAATGAGCCCAGTTAAATTTCTTGTTGCATTGACAAAATTATCTTGATCCCATAGTTACCACAAGGAATCAGAAGACCAAATCATGATGTCAACTCCTGAGGCTATTTTTCTCCAGATTCTTTACTAAACATTTTCTAAACATCACAATGATTAATTCTAGCCAATGATACAATCTCCCCTTCCCCTCCCCCCAAGGCTAATTCGTTTTAGAAAGCTAACTCCTTTTAGGGTAAGTTCACTTAACTAAGTTTCACAATAGCTGTTCATTAGTAATTTAGCTTGCATTAACAGTGTCTTCCCCCTGGTTAATCTTTTTTTTTTTTTTTTTTTTTTTTCCTGAGGCAATTGGGATTAAGTGATTTACACAGCTAGAGTCACACAGGAGGAATTGTTAAGTATCTGAGGCCACATTTGAACTCAAGTCCTCCTGACTTCAGGGCTGGTGCTCTATCCACTGTGCCACCTAGCTGTTAATCTTTTAAAAATCTCTTTTGAAACTTAGCCCATCAAACAATAATAATAATAAAATCTTTGTTTCTTGATTTGGAGATGGTTTATGTTATGTCACAGTTCCATGTCTCAGTTTCCCTCAATTGCTCTGTTTCAGTTTCCCTTAATTGTTCTGCCTTAGTAGCAACTCTCCCCACCCCCCACTTCCTGACCATCAGGAATAATTGGGCTAGCTTTCCAAAGAATCATAAAACCTCCAGATGGTCCATCTTGACATACCCCTTATCTTGTGGCTTCAGACTTACTATCTCCTAGTTCCTTCCCAGGCTTCCTTTACTCCCTGCTTGTCAGAATTGAATTGATAGTTTTTCCTGGACCTCCCCCTCCACCCCTCCACCCCCCTCCCAGTGCTTAACCCCTCCTTCTGCTCCTTCTGCCTTGTGAGCTCTTTGTTCCCCAGGAATCCCATAAGAATCCTATGACCAAACTTACTATTTGCTGGACCTACTTGAAATCCAGTCAGCTGGCATGTTTGCCAGTCTAAACTCTAAATGGACTGCATGCTTTGAGACGAGTCCCAGCAGTCCTGATCCATAGCTATGGATTCCGAACTCTCAATTAACATCAGTAAAGTATTATCTAATCTCCAATGTGTGATACTGCCTCAGTTTCTCCCTGACTATTACCTTTAAACCTACAAATTCTTTTGAGACACCTCATGACAATGACCCAAACTCCCAATTTTGGGGTTCAACCCTCATACCCCATCATTTGCTGGCCCATACAAGGGAGAGTCCTGGAACCCCACAAAATTAAGATCCCTGATCTAAACTCTTTAGAAATATAAGTCCATTGGAGGCTGAATGCATAGTTACTAGCCTGATCTCAGGGGCTGGAAAATTTTCAGTCACTTTTCTCTCTTTATATACACCATTTTTCCTCATTGATGATATTATTGGGTCTGTGGAATAAAATATTAAGTTGTTTTTCCTCAAATGACAATGGTTCTGTGGAACTTTACCCTGTTCTGACCATTGAAAAACATTTTTGAGTGATTGAAGAGAGGTTAGAGTCATTCTTTGCTCTGGGAACAGTAAGACTCTAGCTGGTCCACATAGGTATTGACTCATAATCTTAAAGTTCATTAGCACTATACTCTAAGCAAGAGAGATTACTAGCCATTCACTTTCTTTTATTATTAAAGCTGACATGGGCATTATCTGAAGAGTGATTAATGACCAGGGAAGCCCTTCAGAAAACACAGTGCCTGAATCTCAGGGAATCCAACCCTTAACCAGAGGCTGATTAAACAATAAATGACCTGTGGATGTAATCCTTCATCCTCATGATTAAATTGTGTATTCAATAAAATTACACTGTGATCTTCATTACAATTGGGTGTTGTCTGTTTGATATTGTCTATAAGGTATTACTGTCTGTTGAATTAAGATACTGAATCATGCTAATTATATTTGGGAGAAAAAAACATCTTACATATTCATTGAAAGATAGAAACTACTTCCAGGTTGAATAATGCTGAATAAGGAAACATCTCCAGTTACTTGCTCTAAATCTGTGTCCCTCCTGCTTTTTTTTTTTTTTTTTAAATCAGGATTTGTCTTGTATTCATTATTCACCTGTCTCAACAAAGAAGTGATCATTCTTTACTCCACTTTGGAGAATGTGAGCTCTTCTTTAAAAAATAAAATGAATCCCCCATTCCTGGTTCAAGCCCTTCCCAGATGGGTTTGACTTTTTCCAAGGTAGCCCTGCCTTACTCTAGATCAGGGCTTCTTAAACTTTTTCCACTTCCAATCCCTTTTTGCTGAGTATTTAGTCAAATAAAATAGGTTTCCAAATCAAACATTTACTGATAATAAATCATAAAAAAATTTGTTTTTAAAATAATTCATTGATATATAATTTTACCATTTATTAAACATCAAAACAAATTTACATACCAATGAGATGGAAATGCTTATTTATTTTTAGATAAAGAATTAAATCTTGGTGGAATATTTAATACCTTTTACTGTCTTCAATTTTTTTTTTTTTGCAATCCCCATATTCAGTTACACAACCCCATGTGGAGTCATGATCCACAGTTTAAGAAGCTTTTCCTAGAGGATAGTCACTTTTGTCAAACTTACTTGGAATAAGGTCAAGTAAATCTCAGCTCATAATCATTGAAGTCAATAGTGGTAACAGTGTCTAACTGAAGACAGCACAACATGCATTTTTCCTATTTCATAAACTGTCAACCACAGCATTTGTTGTTTTTATTGTTACAACTCCACTTCACAGATTCTGATGGCTGAAATTAATTTAGTTCAATAAACAATTATCAAGTTCCTCTCGACTATGTATAATATGATAAGCTAGTGACTGAAGATACAAGCAACAAACATGAAACAGCTCTTACCCTGAAGCTTATATTCTATAGGATGAGTGAAAAGTTAATTTTCAACCATATCTCATATCATTTATACAAATATTCTCTTCACTTAAACCAGGCCATTTTCTATCCCCTGAATGCCATCTACATTTGTCATTGTTTAGGCTGCTACCTACATCAGGTCTATTGATTTCCATTTCTATAGAAATTATGCCCAACACTTTTCCTGGTACAATTGATATAGTATTTTGTTTTGTACAATACATATATAATATGTATTGTTTTTTATTCACAAGAATATGAACTCAGAATATTCTCCTTTTCCTCTTTTTCCTTCCTTCCTTCCTCCTTTCTTCCTTCCTACCTTCCTTCTTTATTTCCTTCCTTTCTTCCTACTTTCCTTATTTCCTTCTTTCTTGCCTTCTCTCCTTCCTTCCTTCTTTCCCTCCTTCCTTCTCTCTCTCTTTCCTTCCTCTCCCCCTCCTCCCTCTCTTCTTTCTCCTCCTCCCTCTTTTCTCTTCCTCCTCCTCCTCCTTCTTCCTTCTTTCCCCTCAGTTTCCAAGGATTCAATGATAACCTCTATGAAAATGACTTCCCTATCTAGCTCTTATCTCTTCTGATCCATCTCAAATCAAAAACTGCCTAGTGGACATCTCCTACTGATCTCACATAGGCACTTCAAACTGAGCACATCCAAAACAGAATTCATTGTACTTTCTCCAAGAACATCCAAAACAGAATTCATTATACTTTCACCAAAACACATCCCTCTTTGGAACTTTTCTATTCCTACCAAGTATTCCTACATCCTCAAACTAGGTTCACAACCTCAGTGTCACCCTGGATTTAACACTCTCCTTCATACTATATACCCACTCAATTGGCATATCTTGTTGTTTCTACATTGACATAACCTATAGCATCTGCCCCTTTTTCTTTGCAATACTATAAAAATATAGGTACTCATCACCTATCACCTAAATTATTATAACATCCTCCTAATGATATCTTTGACTTTCTCTATTCTAATCTATCCTTCACACACACTGAATAGTTGTGTCTGATCATATCATTCTGCTGTTCAATAAACACTTGAATTCCCTGCTATCTTTACAATCAAAGTTAACCTCTTTTGTTTGACATTTAAAGTTTTTTTATGATCTAGTCCCAATCTACTCCTCCAGATTCATTAGACAGCTAATCTCCATGTGTGATTTGAAAATTAGCCCTTAATCCCTAGCCCTAAACTATAGAAGGCTAATAAAAAAAATTATTCCATACCCCAAACATTTGCTAATTCCTATTTGGAAGTGACCCTTTGGGAATTTGTTTCTCAGTATAATAAACCCATTTTTTGCCCAAAATCTTGCCTGCAGATCAGGATTGCGAATTCTTTTGCAAAAACTTGCAACACCAGCCTGAGGACTCCATTGTTGTTAGGGTATCTCTTTACTCCTCAGTTCTCACACCTCAACATTTGGTGGCCCATACAGAGATCCCTGAAATTTTGGCTGAGGTAATCCTCCTCCTGCCTCTGTTGTCTCTATCCTGTAGCAAAGGATGACCAAACACCTGGGAATGTTTGGGTAGTCAGGAGCTCTATGCTCAATAGACTTCCTTGACTAGGGACATATAGACTAGGAATTCCTGTGCCTTTTAGCAGAAGTACCCCTAATCAGGGAACTTCTGTCACCTCTCTCCCTCTCAGGGACACCTGAGAGGATGGGGTGCTACAGAATCCCGAAAATCTAAGATTTATGGCAAAAAAAAAAAAATGAGGCAATCCACTTCTGTATTCTTAAGGATTTTCCCTTAGGCTGTCTCTTAAAAAATAGAGAGAAATTTGGATTAAAAGATCTCAAAGATAAAAAAAAAAAAAAAAAACACAAAACAGCACTGCAGGATGCTGCTAAAATTTGCTGCAGGGAAATCAAAATTAAATAGTAACTTTTTAAATAATTCCCTCCTTCCTACTCCTCTAGGGACACAGAATCCCTCCTCTGCACCATCATGTGCATCAAAGACAGGACCTTATATCCAACAATATTTCTTCAAAGATGTCCCCCTCACCTCCTGAACCAGATCCTAAGACTTCCCTACCCCTACTCCTCATTCCCTCTGATACGAGGAGTGAGACCCTTTTTTCTCCTCCTCAGGATCCCGATTCAACCACCCCTTTTAACCTCTGTCCAATGAGAGAAGCAGCAGACTTTCATGGAGGGATAATCAGGGTTGAGTTGCCTCTTTGTCAAATCTCTCCCAGTTTAAGGATATTTCCTGGGGAGATGTTTGAGCCCTCAAACTTCTCCGACTCAGCTGTTAGAAACAGCTTTTGGAGTCTTTAATAATAGGGACCGAACTGCAGCAGAGAAAAGTAAAAGGGTAAAGTAAAAGAGAGAAATGGAGAGCAGTCCCAAATTTTAGCTGCTGCCATATCCAGGAACTATAGGACTTCGTGCTTCAGATGTAATGGACAAGGCCAATGGGCTAAAACTGTCCTCTTTTTTCCTCCCCTCCTTTTCCTCCCTCCCCACCCCCCCCATCCTTGTCCCAAGTGCAACTAGGAGGGGTCCTGGAGGAGAGATTGCCCAGAGGGGACAAGCTGCCTTCCCAGTACCCTGCTCTCTAGCAGGATTTTGGGGCTTGGTCAAGCTCCCCCCACTCCACCATGACAGCCAACCCTGGGTATCCCCCTCAGATGTGGCCAGTAAGATGATTGAATTTTTTTTTTTTTTTTTGCTAAGGGGGCCTCTTTTTCTGTCTCCATTCAACACTATGGTCTCAGCCACCCTTCCCCTCCCTAACCCTCCCCCCCCAATAGAATAATGGGATTAGAAGGAAAACTTAATTGTTTTGAGACTTTCCCTTTGCCTTGCCAGTTTGGTGGCCTGTTGTTTAAACACTCCTTTCTTATTATTTCCTCCTATCCTCCTCCCTTATTGGGGCATGATTAAATGTGAAATTGGGGGCCCAATTTTCTCTTCTCAGACCTTCAGGTGATCTTTTTGTACTGCTTTCAAAGCCCTCCCATATTCCCTCTGAAATCCGGGAGAAAATAGATTCCAGCAGCTCCACACAAGAGGTTTCCTTAGGCAAAGTCATAAAAACCCTTAATTTTCTGACCTCTAGAGGCTACAAGGTGTCCTTATCCAAAGTCCACATTGCTTGCCAATCTGTCAAATATTTGGGCCATAACCTAACCCCCAATCAAGGCCCCTGATCAGGCCAAGGCTTTTAAGACCCTGAAAGACAAACTGGCTTCTCCTCCTGCCCTGGCTCTGCCTAATTTAGAAAAGCCTTTCACTCTCTATGTAGATAAAAGGTAGGGCCAGGCCCTGGGGGTTTTAACTCAGGCTCTTGGACCTGATCCCAGCCTGGTAGCCTACTTCTCAAAGAAACTGGACTCAGTTTCCCTAGAATGTCCCTCTTGCCTTAGAGCAGTAGCTGCTATGGCCCTTCTAATTGAAGAAGCCTCAAAACTTACTCTAGGGCAGCCATTGGAGGTTTTAATCTCCCTACTGGATTCAGAACATTTTAGAAGCCAAAGGGCATCAGAGGATTTCTGGAGGGCAGTTTACCAGATATCAGGCTCTCCTACTAGACACCACCAACCTGATTCTCAGGGTATACCATACTCTTTTATTTATTTATTTATTTTTAATTAAAGCTTTTTATTTGCAAAACATATGTATGGGTAATTCTTCAACATTGACCCTTGCAAAGATTTCTGTTACAAATCCCCCCCCCCAGTCCCCCTCCCTCCCCTAGATGGCAGGAAGTCCACTACATGCTAATTATATTAAAATACTTGACAAGTCAAATATATGCATACATGTTTCCATACTTACTGTGGAAGAACAATCGTATCTACATGAACAAAAAAAAATCTGAGAAAGGAAACCCAATGCAAGCAAACATCAATAGAGATCATGAAAATGTTGTGGTCCACATTTGATATCCCTCTCTCTGGGTGTATATGGCCTTCTTCACTGAACAATTGGAACTGGTTTGAAACACTTCATTGTTGAAGAGAGCCATGTCCATCAGAATTGATCATCATATAGTCTTGCTGTTGCGGTGGTATACCAGATTCTTAATCCTGCCACTCTGTTTCCTGACAACACTTATTCAGATGACATCATAACTTCAAGGAGGTTTTAGATTCTGTCTATTCCAGTTGACTTAACTTAAGAGACAATCCTCTTGACAATCCAGATGGTGAATGGTTTACAGATGGGTTGAATTTTCTTGAAAATGGGGAAAGAAAAGCAAGTTATTCTGTGGTGACTCTCAATGGCACCTTAGAAGCTAAGCCACTGCCTCCTGGAACTTCTGCTCAGAAAGCTGAACTCATTGCCCTAACCAGAGCTTTGCAACTGGGGAAGGGAATGAAAGTGAACATCTATACAGACTCCAATAAGCTTTTCATATTTTGCATGCTCATGGGGCTATATGGAAAAGAAAGGGGATTTTTGACAGCAAAGAATTCTCATATTAAATATGCAGGAGAAATTTTACAGCTATTGCAAGCTGTCTACAAACCCAGAGAGGATTCAGTCATATTTTGTAAAGGACAGCAGAAGGGAGATTCACTTCAGGCCAAGGGGAAAAGATTTGCAGATTCAGTTGCTGCCCATTCACTCCTGACTATGGCACCTTTAATCCCCCAGCTCCCTGATTCTTAAACCCCTTTATATAGCTCACAGGAACAAGCCCTTGCAGAAGAAAGGGGACACACCCTTTTTCCTTCTGGCTGGTTTCAAACATCCTCAAGCCAACTTTTAATTCCAGAGGCAAGTCAATGGAAACTTATTTTTGGTCTTTACCAAACTACCCACTTGGGAAGAAATGCTCTTCAATCCTTTGTGAAAATGAATTTTTACTGGTCACAAGCTAGGAGAAATGATCAGGTAGGTCTCCAAGTGCCCAAGTAAATCCTGAAGGAGTTGTTAACCTTCCCTCTCTTCTGAGGCCTGTTCAGAAAAGGAGCACATACCCAGGGAAGATTGGCAAATAGACTTTACACATATTTCAAGATGCTCTTGGTCTTTGTTGACAACTTTACTAATTGGGTAGAAGCTTTTCCCTACAGGACTGAGAAAGCTCAGGACATATAAAAATGCTTGCTAAAAGAAATCATACCTCACTTTGGCCTACCTAGCTCCCTGAAGAACAACAATGACTGGGTCTTGGCTTCTCAGATATTTCAGAATATTCCTGTGAACCCAGAAGCTACTCTTCCCCAGCATCCCTGAAAACACTCTGGAGAAAGAAAGGTGAAATTGTCTGTGTCCTTCTTTCTCTCACTCCAGGCTTCTTCCTTACTTTTTCCCACTCCAAGGATGAGAACTTTGCTCCTAGCATTTCCTCTCTGGCTTTTCTTTATGTCATCCTTTTCCCCTGCCAGTATGGTGTTAACTCCTTCTTAGCCTTTCAGCTAGGGAGCTCCATGGGCAGTGGGGACATTCAAGGTTGTTGGGTGGGCCCTCAGCATCCTCAAAGCAGTCCACAGATGGGACCTGATACATTATTTTCGAAGGTCCCATTCCCAAATGGTTTGTTTCCTCTAGGCTCCAAGCTACAAAACTTTCAACCATTCCTTCAGTCTGAAGATCAAGGCACAACTGACTTGGACACTCAACATCCCTTAGATGTTGTTGCTGCCACCTTCAGCTCTCGAACTTCCCATCTTGGCCTGAACCTGCATTGAACATAGAGACAGCTCTATAGTCCTTGTCAGCTTGAAGCAGCTCCAGAAGATGAGACCTTCATCCCTTTGCCCCAAAAGAATTTGGGGTGACTGCTTGAGGGGGAAGCCCATTACAGGGATCCCTAAAATTTTGGCAATGATGTAATAGAATTGTGTCCCCTGATCTTTGTGGAGGGTGGGACACCTGGCCTGGGGAAATGATCTCCACCCATGTGAAGCTCCCTTGGGAAAGCTACCTGGTATCCCACAGAAATACCCACCTCCAATTAATCTATGAATCACTTTTGTCTGGGAAATAATCACTACCCTTATTGATTTGAAAATTAGCCCTTAATGGATCCCTAGCCCCAAACCATAGAAGGCTAATAAAAAATAACTCTGTACCCTAAACCTTTGCTAATTCCTATTCGGAAGTGGCCCTCTAGGAAGTTTTCTCAGTGTAATAAACCCATTTTTTGCCCAAAACCTTGCCTGCAGATCAGGACTGCAAATTCTGTCACAAAAACCTTCGATACCAGCCTGGGAATTCATTGCTGTTAGAGTATCTCTCACTACTCATTTCATACACCTCAACAGTACGATACAGTCCAGTCTAGTTAGCCTTATTATTCCTCCATTTCCCATCTCTGTTCTTATACTAGCTGATCCCATATCTGGAATGAAACTCTGTCATAATTTCTGCCTCTTAGAATCCCAAGTTTCCTTCAAGATTCAGACATTTTACATGAGACCTTTCTTTATCCATCCAGTTACTAGCACTTTCTGTACCAAATTATATTGTAGTGTGTATGTGTGTGTGTGTGTGTGTGTGTTTGTGAGTGAGCTAGGTGACTCAGTGGATAGAATGCCAGGCTTGGAATCAGGAAAACTCATCTTGAATTCAAATCTGTCCTCAATTTCTTACTAGCTGGGTCACCCTGGGCAAGTTAATTAACTTTTGTTTGCTTCCATTCTTCATCTATAAAATGAACTAGCAAAAAAAAAAAAAGAAGAAGAAGAAAAGAAAAGAAAAGAAAAAAAGATAAATCCTTCCAGTATTTTTGTCAAGAAAATCCCAAATGGACTCACGAAGAGGCAGACACAATTGAAATTACTGAACAATGTAGTATATGTATATGTAGTATATACCTGCATGTTGTCTTTCCCAATAGAATTTAAGTTCCTTAAAGTCAGGGATAATTTTGTTGTTTTTTCCTCTTTGTATCATTTAGTGTTTTGTATAATGCTTTTCACACAAAAGGTATTTAACAAATTTTCCTTAGTTTGATGGATACTTTGTTGTTCCTTCCTATTCCAAACTTCTTTGTTTGTTTAAAGAATGACTAAACATTTTAAAGTTATTGGTAACATAGTGTATCTAGCATTGTGAAAAGTACTAAAAAGGATTTGTGCAAATATTAGTCATTGTTTGTAGCCTCAAAGAGCTTATTATCTTTCTGGTATATAGTTGAAAGGGAGAAAAGATAATAGTTTTGTGTAATAAAAGTGAAAAGAGCTTGGGTTTGCGTATTCTGAAGACCAAAATTTAAGTCCCAGTTCTGACACATAAGAAGTGCATTAGAAAGGTGAAAAGAAGGTCCTCTGTGGAAAGAAGCTAGATTATTGCTATCCAAGGGATTTGTGTGTCAGGTTTGACAAAGATAATCAATCTCCAAGAAGATATTTTAAGATGTGGACTTTTGTTAGGAAATATCTTCTCTGGTGGGCAACTAGGTAGCACAATGGAGAGAATGCTGGGCCTGGAGTCAGGAAGACTTATCGCCTCAGACACTTACTAGCTGTGTGACCCTGGGAAAGCCACTTAACCCTGTTTGCCTCAGTTTCCTTATCTGTAAAAAGGACCTGGAGGAGGAAATAGCAAACCATTCCAATATCTTTGGCAAGAAAATCCTAAAAGAGGATACAACTGGAAAAACAAACAAACTAAACAGCAACAAAATCTTTCATGTAGCTAATCTGAAACTTCCTCATAGATAATTGGTGACTGAGAGTTGGGATGGACCCAAATACCTGTAGGAGGAATCTCTCCCCTGTGGGGTCTATAAAACTACACTGTGAAAATGGTTTTGATGCTTGGGGATCCTAATAATTCATATTGTTTTTTTTACACTATCATCATTATTACTGTTATTAATGTTATTTATTTTACTGAGGGTATTAAAATTTTATCTTCTTCTGAACCCCTTGACAATCCCCTATTTTAGTCATTGTAATAAGTTTATATACGGCTAGTATAAAGTAGCAATAGCAGGAAATAAGATTGCAAAGGGCAACTTAGAAGTCATGTAATAACCATCCCAAAGATCAAAGATCATA
Organism: Myrmecobius fasciatus; assembly: GCA_023553655.1. Taxonomy (NCBI): domain Eukaryota; kingdom Metazoa; phylum Chordata; class Mammalia; order Dasyuromorphia; family Myrmecobiidae; genus Myrmecobius; species Myrmecobius fasciatus. Next base: position 70,588 of record JAJPUD010005880.1, read on the forward strand.
CTGTATAACTTATTATATATTACCAAAAAAAAAATCACATCTTGATAACAGGTGTTGAATCAGGCCTCAATGAAGCTGTACTGTCATAGCCTTTTGATGTCATGATATGGAATTCTCAGATAAATTCTAGATGTCTTCAGTAAAGACTAACAGATCACCAAATGGTGTTGATAATTTTGAAGTGATGTAGATATATTAACTTTTACTGATAACTTTGAAATTATACATACACACATACACCCATACCCCTCAATATATATATATATATATATATGTGCATATATATGTATATATATAGATAGATATAGATAGATAGATAGATAGATATAAAATACACCCACACACAACTGAACTTATTTCAAGGTGGCACAGATAAGAATATACATATAAGAGTTAGTCTGTTCTACACCAAAACCCTATAAAAATGAGTCCTCAAACTCCTCCCCCATAAGCACTCCATATAACTATCTATCATCATTGCATAGATGCAGAAAATCTGGATGTGAAGTCTGAATCCATGAGCCAGTTACAATCTTGCAATTCTTTTCCTAAAACAGAATTTTCTCTGGATGAGGTGGTAAACAGACAGGACCAATGCTGTTCTTATAAATATATCATAAGTAGCTTTCTGGAGAAAAGGCCAGATAGGTGGCACAGTGGGTAGGATTATAGAACTAGAATCAGGAGGACCCATCATCTAAGTTCAAATCTGGCCTGAAGCATTTATTAGCTATGTGACTCAGGGCAAGTCACTTAACCCTGTTTTCCTCTTCTGAAAAAGGTGTTGGAAAATGAAATGGCAAATCACTCCAGTGACTTTGGCAAGAAAAACCCCAAATGGGATCATGAAGAGTTGGAAATGGTTGAAAAATGACTGAACAACAACAGTCTCTGGAGTAAATACATGCATATCACACTCAAATTTAATCTGCATCATTAAAATGTTGCCCATAATTTTCTAACTCTAGATAATCAACAAAATAATATATCAAGCCCTGGTTGGTAGCATTTGCTTATTTCTGAGGTCTAAATGCTCTTATTGAAAATTTAACAATCTTATCAACTAGTTTGAGCTGGCTCTGGCACACTCTGGGCAGGACTATATAACATCCATCTTAAAGTCTAATCATTTATGTTAAGCTTCTATTTGTAGTTATGTTTCATGGAAACCTATTCTTAGCTGTGATGTATTCTAAATGACAATTATAATAATATAATTATAATAGGTTATCATATTGCTCCAGAGTCAGAAAGGTTGGGATAGCAAAAAAGCAGCAATCATTGCCAACAGCTGTGACAAGGGCATCTGTCTCTCTAACCCCTCTGAGTCTAAACTTGTTCATGCTTTTGGTCAGTGTTCTTAGTTTGTTTCTCATACCTCAACATTAACTCTGATGTCCAAAAAGGAGAGCCCCCTAATATCAGAGCCAAGTAAGAACTCCAGTGTTTCTAAGGGACTGGATTATTTGGGTGATTCTTTAAATAATTAGTGATATCTTTAATTTTTACATCACTCTCACTTCCAAATATATTAGTCCCTCTTCCCTTTCCAGGGAACCATATATAGTAACAAAGAAAAAAAAAAGAAAAAAAGCAATTCAGAAAAACTAACCAACACATCAATGGAGTTTGACAGTATTTGCAATGTCTCATTCTCCCTATTTCTGCAAAGGGCTAAGGAAATACATTCTTTCTTCTCTAGTGCAGTTCAACACTGGCCATAATTATATATCATTTAATTTTGTGATTATTTTTGTTATTTCAGGTGACATTATTGCAGTCACTGGGTATACTGTTGTCATGATATTTTTCTGGCTATTCATTATATCAGTTCATATAAGTATATCTGCAGCATCCTCTTTGAATGTATTCCTGGGGAAATTCTTATGGAATCTTTATAGACTGAACTAAAAACTATCTGGAGTCTTAAGGAAGGACTCATGTCACTTTTCAGACATATTCTATTTTCCTAATTTCCCTTCTATTAGTCTATCTCTTTCTTTTCCTCTTTTCCCTCCCACTTCCCTATAAGGAAGGACAAGTTTCTCTGTGAAACCAAATGTGTCTGATATACACTTTTAGAGCCCAATCTGATGAGAGTAAGATTTACACAATGCTCATCTCCCTCCCTTCTTTCCCTCAATTACATTAGGTTTTCTTTGCCTCTTCATGAGATTTTACGCTATTTCTACCTCCTTTTTTTTTAGCCTTATTTTACCACCTTTTCCCTCTTTCCCCCAGTATGATAGCCTTTCCCCCTCTAGTTTACTTTTTCATATTATCAAAGTAATATCCCCCCAATCTTTAAGTATCCCCATAGTAGAAATAAAGTTCTCAAGAGTCCTTTCCTTTTTACCTTTCTATGCTTCTCTTGAGTTCTGTGTTTGGAGCTCGAATTTTTTCTTCAGATCTGGTCTTTTCATTAGAAATAGGTGAAATTCACTTATATCATTAAATGACCATCTTCTTCCCTGGAGGATAATGCTCATTCTAGCTGGATAGGTTATTCTTGGCTGTAATCCAAGTTCCTTTGCCTTTCAGAATATCTGGTTCCAGGCCCTTCGATCCTTCAATGTGGAGGCTGACAGATGATGTTTGATTCTAATTATTGATCCTCAGTATTTGAATTGTTTCTTTTTAGCTGCTAGCAGAATCTTTTCCTTGGTGCTATAGTCCTGAAATTTAGCCATGATATTCCTTGGGGATTTAATTTGGGGGTCTCTTTCAGGAGGTGATTGGTGAACTCTTTCAATGGTGATTTTGCCTTCTGATTCTGCAACCTCAGGGCAGTTTCTTTCAGGATTTCCTGGAAGATAGTGTTTAGATTCTTTTTTTCATCATGGGTTTCAGGAAGTCCAATAATCCTTATGTTGTCTCTCCTAGATCTTTTCCAAGTCAGTTGTTTTTCCTAGGAGATATTTCATATTTTCTTCTAATTTTTCATTTTTTGTTTTTGTTTGACTGATTCTTGAAGTCTTATTGAGTCATTCACTTGCATTTGTTCAATTCTTATTTTTAAAGTGTTGTTTTCTTCAGTTACCTTTTTTTAGCTCCTTTGGTAACTGGCCAATTTGTTCATTGCATACTTTTTCCACTTCACCAATTTTCTCAATAAATTGGTGTCTTTTTCATAGCTCTTTTGCAGGGCATTATATCCTTCTTGCACTGATCTTATTTCATTTCCCCATTTATCATCCAGCTCTCTTTTGAGATTCTTTATGCAATCTTCCAGGAAGGCCTTGTGGAAGGGGACCAGGTTATATCTCCCTTGATGGCTTCCTCTGGAGTTGCTTTGCCTATAAGAACCTCAGGATCTGGGGTCTGCCCTTCTTTCTCTGGATAAAAGCTATCTATGGTGAGAGCTCTCTTCTGCTTCTTACTCATTTTTTAGAAAGCTTGGGGTCTGTTTAAAGCTAGAGAAGTGTCCGGCTGTGGTAGTTTGTTCTGGGGCAATTCCGCTAATTAACTCCCAGTGCTGGGCTGGTGGGGACTGCTCAATTTACTCCTTATAAAAGGCAAATCTGCCAAAACACCTACCCCCAATCAGGTCAGAGTGTCCCAAGTGCCTCAGACACACTCCCCAGGTATTTGGAGTTTCTGCCATGCTGAGCTGAGTCCCATCCAGTTACCTACCCTCAGTTCCGGATCTGCCCTCCATTCCAGAGTTGTACCAAGCAAACTGCTTACCCTGCTGCCTGACTGAAACAGACCTGTTATGAAGTTCTTCAGAGGTAACTGCAAGCAGTGTTTCATAATCCAAATATTTCTGGCTTCATTAACTTAAACATCAGTTCAGAGGTTTATTTTATTGTTGATTTGAGAGAAGGTCAGAGGAGGACATAGAGAGTCACGTCTTCACTCAGCCATCTTGCCGGAACTCCTCGACATATTCTATTTTCTTGAACATTCTCATATTCTGACATAAACTATGATCAGGAGATGCTGACAATAATAGGGGTAGTGTTGCACTTACCTCTCAGAGATATTGTGAGGCTTAAGTAAAGCAACATACATAAAGTGCTTTGAAAATGTTAAAGTGCTATAAAATGCTATCAATTATTATTATTACTACCTCTTGGAGAAGAGGTAGTTGATTGTATTGATGCAGTGCTTTCTATTTTGACAAAGTTGATCCCTAATACTAATTCAATAACTCTCCTTATTTGTCTTCCAGGTGTGTAATAACAACATTGTTGTAATGGACGTCTGATCTTCTTGAATGGCTAATACAGCCCACCCAGAACAAAGTATTCTGGTTGAATATGACTGTTATCAAGCCCCACAGCACTTGTCACAGGTGTTTAATAAGTCGAAAACTCAAATCACTCAGAGTAGCTGCAGCTGGTTATTATTCTGGACTAGGTGAGCCATCATCATCACCTACAAAAATTTATTGAATGCTCAAAAAAAGGAGGAGAAACAGGAAAGGAGGATGAGAGAACTTCTCATAGAAATTTTAAAAGGAATCTAAACACATTTTCTTTTCCAAACTAGGAAAGAAAATAGAGGGAAAATTTGGCTTTTTGAAAGTTTGTAAAGACTCTCAGGACAGCTAGTTAATTGCAGTGGAGAGAGTGCTGGGACTGGATTCAGGGAAATTTAGCTTCCTGAGTTCAGTTATGACCTCAGACCCTTGCTAACTGTGTGACCCCAGGCAACTCACTAACTCTGTTTGCCTTAATTTCTTCACCTATAAAATGAACTGGAGAAGAAAATTGTAAACTGCTCCACTATCTTTGGCAAGAAAATCCCAAAGGGAGTCCTGAAGAGTTGGATGTAACTCATCAACAATAAAAGATTCTCTGAAGATCAGCAAAGAAAAGAAGATTGTTATGGGAATATACAGGTACAGTGACATCACAAAGATAAGAGGGAGATAAGTGATTTCAGAATGAATATTTTAATGTCAGAACCTTGCTGAGTTTCTATTTCAACCATCTGTTCACCTTGCCCCTGCTTATGATCACTATCTCTGCAGATTTCTTTGATGTTGCAAAACAGTTATATTTGTTCCCATGGCCAGAGGGTCCCTCAGTTGGTAGACCACCTATTGTTTATTTCCCCCATCTTCCAGCAATGAATTTGAAAATACTCTTTAGAAGATAATGTTGTATTTTCCATTGTATTTAAATTTCATTTATTTGATCTTATTTTTCTTCCCTGGAACTTGCATTTTAGACTATAGTGAATTATTTACTAGAGTTAGCACCCATGCTTTGTGTTATTTAAAATATATATCTGAAGTATTGGAGCTATCAAACTTTGCCAACCCAAGATATTTATGTGCTTCTGATATACAGCCAGATCAAAGAATGAATCATAATTTTATCTCCATTAATTTTTCTAAATGACAAGGAAAAAGTTGAGTGTAACCCCTGATGCCTTTGAAACATGAAGATGCAACAATAACATAAGCAAGTGTCAGTGTCTTTTCAAGCCTGATGTTGAAGGCATCTGACACACTGGAACTGGAAGTCCCATAAACATTTTAAACTCTACTTGTCCCAAACTGACCTCATTATCTTTCTCTGCAAAGCCTGCTCCCTTCTAAACTTCCTTATTACTGTAGAGAGCACCACCAACCACCATTTCCTCAGACTCCCAACCTAGATATTGTTTAACTCCTTTTTTATATCTCACCTCCTAAGTCAAACCAGTTGCCAAGGCCTGCCATTTTACCTTTGTAACATCTCCCAAATATACTTCTTTAAATGTGGATCTATAATCTACTGATTACTCTTCCTGCCATAAATCTCTCTTCATTCCAATCCATTCTCCACTCTGCTGCCAAAGTGATTTTTCCTAAATCAAAGGGCTGACCATGTCACACATACACACACACACCCCCTCAATAAAGCTTAATGATTGTCACCTCCTGTCACCTCCAGCATCAAATATGAAATCATTTTGGCATTCAAAGACCTTCATAACTTATCCCTTCCCATTCTGGTCTGAATTCTAATGCTTTCTCTCTGTTGATCATATCCTAATTATCCTGTATTTGTCTTGTTTATACATAGTTGTTTACACATCATCTTTTCTATTAGATTTCGGGTTCCTCAAAGGCAGAGGCTGGTTTTTACTCTTCTTTGTATTCCCAGTTCTTAAGAAGTGCCTAGCACATCATGGATTCTTTAAAAAAACAAACAAACACAAAAAACCCACTAAGAGGCCAAGTCCAATCCCTTCATTTCATTTTTTTTAAATTATTAAACAAATACATTAAAAATTATTTTGAACTAGAAAAATAAAGCAAAAAAATAAAAATTAAAAAAAAGGAAAAAAAAAGGATTATACATATAGTAGTTACTTAATTGATGTTTACTGACTGATTTTTGTGTGAAATGTGGAGTCATGGGTAGAGGATTAAACTTCAAGTCAGGAGAAAAAAAACCAAAAACCTGGCTTCAAAATTTACCTCCCACTGGTACAAGCTACCCTTCTCAAAGCCACCAATTCAAAACAGAGATTAGGACAGGATCTATGATTTCAGGCAAGGAAATTCCCTTACCCAATGAAACTCAACACCTTCCTAGAATGGAGAGGTTGTTTGACTTGTCAAACAGTATGTCAAATCAGTTCAATCAGTACTTGACAACACGTATGTCAGAGATAGATTTTGTACCTAGGTCTACATTGCTTCAAGTCTAAGGCTTTATTCTCATTTTTTTTTTTACTTCTCAATTTCTTTTTATTCCTTTTCTTGCCTGTGGACTATGCAATAATATAAATTGATAGATAACCTGGGAGATAATCAGAGCCATTAGTATAGCACCTTTGTCATCAATCCATCCAATGGAAGATTCCAGGATGGTTGAAATTATCAATATCTAATCTCTTAGGTGGTATGTGTCTTTTTCATAAGAACAAATTTATCCTGTAGTCTTAAATATGCCTATCTTTTTCCCCACTAAGCATATACATTAGCTTTATTTGATATATTATTAACATTAAAGAAATTTTGGGACGACTAGGGTGGCCCAGTGGATGGAGCATTGGCTCTAGAGTCAGGAGCAAGCCACAGATGCTTGACAATTACTAGATGTGTGACCTTGGGCAAGTCATTTAATCCCCATAACTCCCCCCCCCCCCGCCCTCGACAACTATATAAGATAACAGAAAAAACAAATTATATATGTGTGTGTGTGTGTGTGTGTATCTAGCATAGTTTTCAGCACATAGTAGGAACTTATAAATGCTAGCAAATTTGAACTGAATAGAGTCTAAAAATAGGAGAAATTTGGGCTAAAATCCTGACTCTAGTACTTACTGGCTATGTAATCAACAAATTATCTCATCTCTCTGAACCTCAGTTACTTCAATTGTTAATTCAGTTAACTCAACTGTAAAATGGGAATAACAATTCCTGTAGTATCTATGGTTTTGTTTTTCATTTTTTTAAAAAGAAGAGTAAAATACCTTGCAAGTTTTAAAACCCTATATAAATATTGATTAATATTATCTAATGCTGAATTGTTTCTTCATCATGAAGGATGTTTCCCTGCTATTCGATTTGTTTAATTTAATACTAGTCATAAAGAAACATTGCCAGGGAGATATTTTTTGAATAAAATAGGCTTTTAATTTCAATGACATCATGCTGCATAGGCAGTCACCAAATTTATAGATTTGGAATTCTGGGAAAAGAAATGTTTACTATTTATATGTATCATATATATATATGTACATGTATATATATATACACACACACACACATATATATATATATATTTATACTTATATTCCTATATGTAATACTAACCTGTTCCAATTTGTTATTAGGTTGCCTATTGGTGGCATGTAAGTGGCTCAGTGATTAGAACACAGACCCTGGAATCAGGAAGACCTGAGTTCAAATCTAGTCTTATACATTCACTAGTTTTGTGATCTTAGACAAGTCACTTAACCCTTGTTTGCCTTAATCCACTGGAGAAGGAAATGGCCAATCATTCAAGTATTTTTGTCAACAAAACTCCATAAGGAGTCATGAAGGGCTGGTTGCAACTCAGTAACAACTGCAGTAAAGCTTATGTATGACCTTGATGCTAGTAAAAATAGAAAATATTGTTCATTCATTTTAATTCAACAAGCATTTATTAAGCCCCTCCTAGTTTCAGAAAACTACTGAAGCTTGAGTAACAACCAGGGATAAATAGGATATGGTCTTCAATCTCATATAATTTACAATCTAAAGTGGAGGGGGGTAAGGGAGAGGTATTTTGTATATAAATAGCTACAGTAATAAAGTGGAAATAAAGTGGAATATAAGTGAATAAGGCAAGTATATAGAAAGTGCTATTTGATTTGAAAGAACATGCACACACACACACACACACACACACACACACACACACACACACAAGTATCAGGAAAGGTTTCCTGAAGAAGATAACATCTGAATCAAATCTTGAAGGACTTCAGATTAGCATGAAAGAAACAGAAACATGTGAACTAATGGATGAGGAAGAAGGTAAGATACATATAGGGTACTTTGGTGATTTAGTGTGGCTAATGTGGGAGGGATTAGAGTGAAATAAGGCTAGAAAGGCTAATGATAAAATGGGGGGAGGTCTCAAAGTGAGTTTTCTAAAGCATGGGTCTGACAATATTTCAATTAATTCTAATGACTTCCTATTACCTTTAAGATCAAATCCATATGGTTCTATTTTGTATTTAAGGTCCTTTACAATCAGACTTCAATCTACCTTTCAGGCTTATTATATATATTATTGGTTTCCATGCATTCTGTGGTCCAGTCAGATAAGCCCTACTCACAAGACTCCACCTCCCTTAACACAGGGTGTCCCTTATTCCCTCCTGACTGTACTGGAATGCATTTCCTTCTTACCTCTACCTTTTAGAATCTCTTATTTCTTTCGAGGTTCTTGTCTTCCGCAAGAGGTTTTGTCCCCTAATTTATCTTATCTGGGTATATTTTATCAGCAGCTAGGGGGTGCAGTGAATTAGAGTTCCAGGATTGGAGTCAGAAAAACTCATCCTTCTAAATTCAAATCTGATCTCAGACACTTACTAGCTGTATGATCCTGGGCAAGTCACTTCACCCTGCTTCCTCAATTTCCTCCTCTGTCAAAAGAGCTGGAGGAGGAAATGGCAAACTACTCCAGTATCTCTGCCAAGAAAACCCTGAAATGGGGTCACAAAGATTCAGAAATGACATCTATAATATATATTTTATATCTTTCATTTATATCTTGAATTTACCCCACACATGTTGGCTCCCCCCAATAGAATATAAGCTTTTCGAGATTAGGGAGTGTTTCATTTTTGTCTTTATATACCCAGAGCATAACACAATAGTTAGCAAGTAGTAGGGGCTTACAAAAGCTTTGGATTTTGAGTGAGAGAACTATGGTTTTACTCCCATGTTCTACCAACTAATAATAAGTTTGCCCCTGGGCAAATAACTTTTTTAGGCCTCAGTTTCCTCATTTGTAAAATGAGGGATTGGATTAGATGATCTCTAAAGTTTTTTCCCCTTTTAAATCTATAATCCTATAAGAATGTTTCAGGACCAGATTTTGCCCTCAGAGAGACACCTGTCATGTACATTTTCCTCTCTCAGGAGGCCTGCCTGGGTACTAAGAATAAAATATTTTTAGCATTTTCTCTGGTCCAGCTACCATGAAGCTGATGGACTCAGCTTTTTAGAGTGTTCTAGCCAGGGGGAACACCCAGAGCAGAACTGGGAAGGAGATGAAGCTTGTCTAAGACACTTATCCAGTCATTACTAAGTCCCCTTCCAAAGGAGTTCAAACCATAATAACCTCATCATTTAGAGACTTTTCTCCTTTACCTGAAGCCCATCTACTAGCTCCAGGTCTTAGCAAGGAACATTACTATTTTGTCCCTTCCCTGAAACCCTCACTAACTCACTTGAAATGGATTTAACCTGTTTATCTATCCACTGTTGCCCTGTATTACTAGTGTTTTAACTTAATGAACTAATATGTGCTATTGTCTTCCAATAAAGGAAGCATAGGTTGTTTCCTTTCCTTTCCTTTTTTTAAAGCATTATTTACTGTTTTCTCTCAATGTTATTTTATTTTTCCAAATACATGGAAAGATAGTTTTCAATATTCATTTTTGTAAGGCTTTGTGTTCAAAATTTTTCTCCCCCCCTGACTTCTCCCCTCCCCAAGACATCAATAAATATGATATAAATTAAATTATGTGCAATCCTTTTAAACATATTTCTATATTTGTCATATTGTGCAAGAAAAATCAGACTAACTGGGGAAAAACTATGGAAAGAAAAAGCAAACAAAGAAACAAACAAAAAATGGTGAAAAAACTATGCTTTGATCTGCATTCGTTCACCATTGTTCTCTCTCTGGATGCAGACATTTTCCATTCCAAGTCTATTGAATTGTCTTGAATCACCACATTGCTAAGAAGAGCCAAGGCCATGACAGCTTACTGTTACATAATTTTGTTGTTACTCATATATTCGATTTGCCAATATTTTAACATAATTAACATGTAGTAGATATCCTGCCATCTAGGCGAGGGCTGGGGAGTTGGGGGAAAAATTTGTAACGGAAAGCTATGTAAGGGTTATTGTTGAAGAATTACCCACACATATGTTATGCAAATAAAATAAAAAAAAATTTTGTTGTTACTGTATATAGTGTTCTCTCGGTTCTGCTCATTTCACTCAGCATCAGTTCATATAAGTCTTTCCAGGCTTTTCTGAAATCAGCCTACTCATCATTTCTTGTAGAGCAATAGTATTCCATTACTTTCATATACCACACCTTATTTATCCATTCCTCAACATCCATTCAATCTCTAGTTCCTTGACATTACAAAAAGAGTTGTTATAAACATTTTTGCATAGGTAAGTGCTTTTCTCTTTTATGATCTCTTTAAGTTATAGACCCTGCATCAAAGGATATTGCAGTTTGATATCACTTTCAGGCATATTTTCAAATTGTTTTCCATAATGGCTGGATCAGTTCACAACTCTGCCAAGCAGTGCATTAGCATCCCAATTTTCTCAAATCCCCTCCAACATTTATCATTCTTGGGGCAGCTAGGTGGCGCAGTGGTTAGAGCACCAGCCCTGAAGTCAGGAGGACCTGAGTTCAAATCTGGTCTCAGACACTTCCTAGCTGTGTGACCCTGGGCAAGTCACTTAACCCCAATTGCCTCAGAAAAAAAAAATTATCATTCTTTTCCTGTCGTTTTAGCTAATCTGAAAGGTATGAAATGATTCCTCAGAGTTGTCCTTATTTGTATTTCTCTAATCAATAGTGATTTAGAGCATTTTTTCATATAAATATAAATGGCTTTAATTTACCTGAAAATTATCTGTTCATTTCCTTTGACCATTTCTCTAATGGGGAATAACTCGTATTCTCATGAATTTGAATCAGTTCTCTCATATTTCAGAAATGAGTCCTTTATCAGAAACACGACTATAAAAATTGTTTCCCAGCTTTTTGCAGGAAGCAGTTTCTTATACTCAGCAAATATAAATAAATAAATAAAAATGAATGTGTAATTTGACTATTGGAAAAACTGATCTCTGTTTAAATTAAACTAAAAAATTTAGAAAATTGAGAGCTAAAAGGTACCTTAGAACAATCTAGTCAAACTTCCTTATCTTATAGATGAGAAAATTGGAAGAAAGGTTAAATGACTTGCCCAATGTCACATAAGTGGTAAGTACCAGAATATGAATCCAAGTCTCCTGATCCCCCAAATCCAAATACAGGAATCTTTATTTTTGGGGGTTCAGGGAGAGTCTCTAGAGGGTGTGATCATCTGCTGAAGCTACATATCATAGCATATTGGTGGCTTCCTTTTCTTCCTATGGATAAGAAAGGTCCTAGTTGCAAACATTAATTTGAAATTTAATTTAAAGATTTGGATACTGAGTAAATGGGATCATGCTTTTTCCCCAAGGGATCAAAACCTGACATTAACTTGACAGGCTTAATCCCTTGACATTTTAGCATACAGAATAAACTAGTGTGTAGAAAGCAATAAGCCAAAGTTTCTCCCCTACCAGCTATAATGATCCCTTTGGAACCTCCCTGATGCTTTTGGATTGTCTGCTAAGTCTTCCCAGGTCCTAGAATGCTGAAGGCATTCAATCAGTAAACATTTCTTAAGCACCTCCTTTGTGCCAGGTGCAGTGTTAAGCGTTGTAGATGAAAAAGATTCAAGCACCATTCCCTATAAGTTAAATAACTTTCTCATTAATTGTCATTGTTATTAAATGAAGTTAACCATTTCCAAGAAGTGCCTACCATAATCCCAAGGGAAAAGCTTAACTGTGAAAAGGCAGAATAAGGCAAATATCAAGATAAAGGGGAACCATAAATGAAATTCCTTCAGCCCAAGCAAAATAGAAAATGATAACACTTTCATGTTGGATATCATGATGTATACTCATGTCATCACTTCTTGTTTCTGCATCACTGGGAAATTAAAAAAAAATCATTTATTCAATATGTACTTACTAAACTAGTATGTGTAGATTACAAGGTAATCACCCCTCTTACCCTTTATGGATATTTCTGGCTAGAGGGTAAAGAGGCAAAATTTCCCAAACTCTTCATTCTCTGTCTCCATTTAGTCTGATACTATCCTAAACACGATAAATCTCTAGTGTACTTTATTCCCCAGGAACCTACCTCAATCTGAGGAGACATCTTCAGTAAGGACTCTAAATGCCTTCTGTATATGCATCAGGAAAGAGCGGGATGGAATAGGTTCCATAGTAAGTTTCAAATCAATAATTTATTATTCTTGTTTACATGTCATGTTGGAAAGATCGTGGGAACTAAGGCTGCTGTTATATGAAGCTCTCTGTCAGGGATCTCCAAACTTAATGGCAAAATCTCCCAGTGATAATGTGCCTTCAGGAATGCTGAAGTAAACTTCAAATTGATGTTTACTGGCAAAAGGTTGTTGAGGAAAAGAGAGAAGAAAAGAAAGATAAGAAGCAAAAGAAAAGCAAGGATTGAAGGCAATAAGGAAAAGTCATGAGTCTGGTCAAAAACACCCCTCCCTTCCTTGTTGGCTCCAACTAAAATACATCTTATGAAGCATGCCTGGAAGGACCCTCTGGGGATACTTTTGTCCTGGTTCCTTTCCGATGGACCATGTGTGCTGGCTCAGTCAATGCTAACAGAAATTGGCACTCTGGAACGATGGAACAAATCCTAGATGATTCTTTTGTCCCTGTGACTATAACAAGAGGACATGAATGGTTTAAAAAGAATTGGCCACTGAGGCAGATAGTGTTGCATTTTTTTTTATGTGAGAGAAATAAATACTTGTCTTATATTCAATGTATACTACACGTTGAGTATCTTTTCAACTCAATCTTTTTTTTGGGAGAGGTTATAGACATGAATGAAATAGAATTATTGAATTGTTTTCCCTAGGATTCTAGGATATGGAAATAAAGATCCTGATTATGAGAAAAAAAAGACCCCTTTCTCTCTAGAAGCCATTCTTCTCTAAGACTGTACTTAACCATTTATATGGGTTCAGTGGGTCCCTTAGTACTAGAGAGTGAGTAATTTAGTTACTTTGGTTCCGGCAATGGCTTTTTCAGGTTAATTCAGTAATGCAGAAAAGTGTTGTCTATACTAGCATTAAGTAGAATTCTTTTCCAAGTCTCTTCAGCACATTCTAGCCAGAAGTCCTTTTGTCTTACTTTCTCTAGTGGGGGGTAAGCTAGAGAGGTAATGAGAAGAATTCTAGAGATGTTATATTATGTCAATCAGCTGGACTTCAACTTTTCTGTCTCATCCTCATTAAACGCATATTTTGAAAAGCATAGAATGAAAATACTTAGTATAGAAACAAGAAAACTTGAGTTCAAATCCTATCTTAGACTCTTACTACCTATGTGATGCTGACCAGACACCTAATTTTTCTGAGCCTCAATTTTCTTATCTGTAAAATCAGGGTAATAGCACCTACCTTACAAGCGTCTTTTAAAGATGAAATGGGAGTAATATGACAACTGCTTTAAAATCTTAAATCCCTATATAAGTTTAAGCTATTCTGAAAGGAAAATATTTAAGTTGATCATTTAGGATTAAAGTCTCAGAGCTGTTTCTCTGAGGAAATTGTTTCTTCAGAAAATAGTGGTTTAAGAAATCATCAGAGTAATAAGGGACTTGTAGTCCACAATATTCAGAGTAGATATTCTCACTCTAGAAGGCACAACTGGAAAGGGTGTACTCCTGTCTGGTATCTGGAAATGAAACCATTTTAGGAAAAAGTCTTAGCAAATATAAAAAATTGAAGCCCCGAAAGGTAGTTATAAGAAAGATAATTTTCTGTGGAAGCTGGAGACCTAAACCATGATGTTGGCCTGGATACTTTATGAAGTGATTTGTACCACTCACCGAAACCATCCACCAAACAAATACCAGGCTACTACCACCAGTTTATGTTCAGATGAACTCTGCATCATGCCAAGGAAAAGGTGGACATACATACACAAACATACTCCAAAGTATCTAGCATAGATCCCCTGAAACAAAGGTGCCCAGTACATATTTTAGGTACTGGGCACCTTTGTTTCAGGGGATCTATGCTAGAGAGTAGTAACTGCTAGAATTACTACTTGGGTACACATTATTTAATATTGGACATGCCTTCCTCATCATTTGATAAGGCAAAATACTCACTGACCTGGCAGATGAATCAAATAATAGAATTATAGAATGATAGCTTTAGAGATGTAATGGATCTTAGTCCATCCAAGTTTATCTAAGCCAACTATCTCAGTTTAAAATGAGGAAACTACATTAGAGAGAGGGGTTAAATGATGACTTGCCACCTCAAACTCAGGTTCTGTGATTCCATATCCAGGGCTCCTCATGATAAGTAATCTGATCATCCGTACTTTTTTCCTTTCCCTATTTGCCTTCATGGTTTAGGTCTCCAGCAGTGGTTAAGGAACGTAACTCATGGAATGTCTGATAGAAAAGCTAGCATAGCATTATGGAATTTAGGTTTAGAACCAGAATACCTGAGTTCAAATTGATGCTCTGTTCCTTCTAAACTGTGTACAAAGACCCATCAAACAATGGATGCCCAGTACCTGAAAGCTGACCAACCTTCTTTTATATTATCTGGAATGCTGTGCATAGTTTGAGTTGAATACATGGTGGCAGAATGCTAAATGGAGGAATATGATCTTTGTGGCCTTGAGCTATTCACTTTCAATTCAATTCAATTCGGGAATTTGTAAATAAAGGGCATATATACATATATATACATGTATATATATATATGTATATATATATATATATATATATATATATATATATATATATATATAT
>JAJPUD010005880.1:85932-108894 GCA_023553655.1 Myrmecobius fasciatus
TATATATATATATATATATATATATATATATATATATATATATATATTTACTGCCCAGTGGCACCTGCTTACCAATTACCACCAAAAGAGAGTCATAAGAGTTCTGGCAGTTGCCATACTGCCCCAGGCCATAGTCTTGCCTCTACCTCATCTCACATAGTCATCATCTGGAGAAACATGTCTGTGAAGAGGGGACCAGCCATTCTACCAATTTCCAGTCAGTTACTTTCCACAGAGCAAACAACCTGCTTAACTGAAGCATCAAGGACCCTGTAGGAGAGACAGAGACAGCATGAGAGAGATATATGCATGTGAGAGATGTTTTAGAGGTAGAATTGTCAAGCACTTGGCAATTGATTGGGTATGAGGATAATACAATGGCAAGGGAAAACTAGAAAATGACTGGGACTGAGATGGTGCAGTGGATAGAGAGCCACTTTGAAGTTAGGAGGGCTTGAGTTCAAATCTGACCTTAAACACCATAACACTTACCAACTGTGTGACCCTGGACAAATCACTTTAATTGCCTTACCAAAAAAAAAAAAAAGAAAAAAAAGAAAAGAAAATAAAGTAAAAGCTCCAAACTGAATAAGAGGGGAAAGATGGATTTCATCAACAGAAACAGGGAAATTTAAAGAAGGGAAGAATTTGAGGAAAGATGATGAATCATTTAGAATGTGTTGAGGTTGAGATTCCATTTAGATGTCCAAATGGAGGAATTCAGCAAGTTATTCAATGAATAGGAGTTCAGGGGAGAGGTTAGGTCTGGATATATACATTTGGCAATTATTTGCAGAAAGAAGATATTTGAACTATTTGGCTTGATAAAATCATTAAGTATAGAAATGTAAAGAGATAAGAAAAATATAAGAAAAATATGACAGACCTTCAGGAGACACATCCACTTAAGGAAAAGGAAGACGATTGTACTTGGATAGGGAGAAGAAGACACAAGAAAGAGTAGTGATACAAAAATGAAGCAACAAAGTTAGAAGAGCATGTGTTGGTATTGTGGAGTTGGTTTAATGTGAATCAAGCATTTATTAAGTATCTGCTATATATCAATAGAGTATTGAATGTTATAGGGAAGACAAGGAATATCAGGATTAAAAAAGATATAACTTTTAGAAAATAAGAGGTCACTGATGACCTTTAAAAGATCAGTTTCTAAAGAGTAAAGGGTGAAGAAGCCATATTTATAGTATTCTTATGTAGTGTGATTGACTAATGGGGAAGAAAAAGTAATGACAGTAGGAATCCTCTTTCTGGGAGATCAGCAGTAAAAAGAGAAAAGTTACAAAATGAGTTTCTTCACACAATGGGCAAATACCTCCAATGCACAGATCTGACTATACCACTTCCCTTTTGACAGCTAGGTTGATGTTATACTGAATCATAAGGATTAAGCATATCTGTCTAATTAGCTGGTAAGAATAAGATGTAAATATGCAACCTCTCTATGTAAATGTATTCCTATGAAAATGACTGCATGCACATTCATATATTCCACAACTTTGTGCTATTTTGCTCAGGTTTAAAATGGTTTCTATGTAAATCAAGATAACAAAACCAGTGATATTACATCAGTACCAACACTGAGCAAAAAGCTGATAAAACAGAAACTAATGAAAAAAAATTAGGAGGAAAGGAATAAAATATGAGTTCCTTGAAAGCATTTTCATTTAAAAAGAATTAATCTTTGTAAAACCAGCATCTATTCCAGTGCTTGACACCCAAAACATGCTGAATAGAATTGTTGAAAGCAGAGAGAGGAACTCAACAGTCACTTCTCCCTTAATAGTCATTAGATCAGTTTAAATAGGTAAAGGTAGAGAATAATATGTATAAGAAAAACTAATAAATGATATATAATTCTGTACCTCAATCAACATGCATTTATTAAGTACCTACTGTATGCTAGACATAATTTCAGAGTATACAAAGGCAAAAGTGAAGTAGCCCTTGCCATCAATAAGTTTACAACTAATGGGGAAGACAACACAAAGTATGTGGCATATGAAAAATCTGAGAGACATATTTTCTGGGTTATTAATAATTTTATTAATTATGGTTAATGAAGAATTAATAAAATGGTCATTAACTTCTCTCATAAATCAAAGAAGAATCATGGAGATCAATCAGTGCTTATATCCTTGGAAGAGTGGGATTTTCCAAGAGATGAAAATCAACTCTGATTCTTTAACAATTAATGCAAGAATTAATATTATAATGAGAAATAGGCTTAATTTAATGAGGAGCTAAGGGACATGCCTTTGATTATGTCAATCTTACTTGTCTCTAGTAGACATCAACACCCCCCTCCCCAATCTAGACAGGGATATCTACCTGTATCCAATTCTGCCTGAATTGAACAAAATGGACTGGAATTCTTCTAGATAATATTCTCTTTGTAATTTTTATTGGAGTCCCACCCAAGTAGTATTCTGGGGATTTAAGCAATCTCACTCATCAGTAATATTCTTCAAAGACTGGCTGCATAATCTACAGGGCTTTATTTCTGAATGAGGAAACAGAAAAAGAATCTCACTTATTAATTGGCTATTAATATAAGAGGTAATCATTTCTCTCAAGTATATGTGTGTGTGTGTACACACACATCCATATACATATATACACACACATAAAATAAAAGACAGTTTTGGAAAGGAGGGAATAATCATTGGGGGGAATAAATCAAGAAAGACTTCATAAAGAAAGGATTCTAGAACTGAATTTTGAAGAAAACATGGATTCCAAAAAAATAGAAGTGATGAGGGAGAGGATTCCAGGTATGGAGAACAGCTAGAACAATAGCATGGAGAGGGGGGGATAGAAGTTTTTGTGAAAGAAATTTTTGGACAGGTTAGTATGCTGAACCATATAATACACTGGCATGGAGTAATGTGAACATAGAATGAACAGATAGGAATTTATTAGTTTGTAAAAAGTTCATATGGTTCTAGAAACAATGGAAAGTCACTGGGAACCTAATTCTAAATGCTTGTTTTAAGGAGAAAAGTAAGCAAATGGTCCCAAAGAGAGGAAAAGAACTAGGTGTTTATGTCTCCCTATTACTGTGCACTCCTGCAGCTTTCCTGAGACCTAGCTTCATGGTTTATATTATAGATTATATTGTGTCTATAATATAGACACAATGCTATCTCCTATTTTCTTCCCATACAATGTAATAAGAAGAATGGTGGTATTTCAGAAACCCCAAACTCCTATTTCTACAGATTACTATGGGAGACTAGCTCATAGGAGCAGGGCACAGAGTAAATAATTGAGTGATCTGTATCTAATCTGGGGATCTTTCTGAAGAATCAATTGGAGAGAAGAAGGAAATCAAGGGGAAATAAGGGAATAATGGAAGGAATTATCAATGGGATTAAAAGCTAGAAGGATCCTTAGAAATTATCTAGTTCAACTTGTGGAATAATAGCAATGAAGAGTTTTGTTGTTCTTCATTTGGTCATGGTCCCATTTTTGGTAACTCCATGATTACAGTAGTCCTTTCTTTCCTTCACTATCTTCCAAAGTCAGTCCACGTTCATGTTTGTTACTTTCAAGATACTATCTATCCATCTCATCCTCTGCCTTCCTATTCTTCTTTTGCCTTCAATCTTCTTAACATGAGGGAATGAAGATCTATGACTATATAAAGTCCCTAATAGAGATCAGAGTGGAAGGTAGACCAGAGTGATCACTAAATGCAGAAAATTTCTATATATATAGAAATTAATTCTTTCATTCAATTGTTCCTTTTCCTTTGTTTTCTTGATGCAGTGAGATAGTTACCAAAATTCTGATTCTGTATTGTGAGTTATGTTTGGTGGACTTATTGAGCGAGAGTGCTAAATGCATTGTAAATTCTTTCATTTCCCTTTGAATGGATAATTAGATAGTGGTGATGTCATTCTTCTCTGCCAACAAGAACTTCTCCAAGTCTCCTGGGAATCAGAGATATCCTGAAGTCTGAGACAGAGGTCATGTCTTTTAATGTACAAGCCTCATTTCAAAAACCAACCGTGGGTTGTTTTTTGTTTTGTTTTGTTTTGTTTAATTCCTGTGACAGCTCTGATTAATTTCAACCAAATTATCCTTTGTACCACTGCTAATCCATCATATGGGCACTGACTGTTTCCAAAGGATTAGTATTGACAATAGAATTCCTTAGAGGGGGCAGCTATGCAGCAAAAACTTTCAAGATATTTACCAATGCACCTCTTCTATTGATTTCATCAAAGATAATTATTTGCAATATGATTAGTTCAGTCAGCCTTTCTGTTCAGATAATTCTGATACTTTCAAAAATGTAAGCCCCACAGCTGAATTCCTCTCAGTTAATGAATTGCAATTCTTGAAGGAAAATGCAGTTTCTGGGAAGAAATAGGTGAACATCCTAGGAAAACAATTGTCAGTTCTCCATTTTTTTTTTTTTTGGAAGGCAGGGGTGGAGGTGGGACTTGATTGAACCAGAAATCATTCAAGGACCTTCGCAATTCCCTCTTCCTAGTCTTAATGTTTTCTTTGTAGATGAAGTTTTCACTTAGAGGCCAATTGCTGAAACGAATACTAGCCATAACAACAAAAGAGTGCACCATATTTTTTTTTTAATTTTATTTTATTTGCATAACATATGTGTGGGTAATTCTTCAACAATAACCCTTACATAGCTTTCCGTTACAAATTTTTCCCCCCAACTCCCCACCCCTCCCCTAGATGGCAGGATATCCACTACATGTTAATTATGTTAAAATATTGGCAAATCGAATATATGTATACATATTTCCAAACTTATCATTGTTGAAGAGTGCACCATATTTTAAAAAAACTTTCTATCATATTCTAAAAAACTTGATTAACTAGAATTGTCAAATAAACAGAACTTTTTCCAGTTGTTCAGTGATGAAGAAAGCCATCTACACCCAGGGAAAGGCCTGTGGGATCTAAGTCTGGACCACAACATAGTATTTTCACACTCTCTATTGATATTTGCTTACATTATGTTTTCCTTCTCAGGTTTTTTTTTTTCTGTACATCAAGATAACTGTATATATATATATATATATATATATATACACATATTCGATCTGTCAATATTTTAACATAATTAACATGTATTAGATTTCCTGCCATCTAGGGGAGGGGGTGGGGGGTAAGAGGGAAAAATTTGTAACAGAAAGCTTTGCAAGGGTCAGTGTTGAAAAATTACCTATGCATGTGTTTTGCAAATAAAAAGCTTTAATAAAAAAATTAATTAATAAATGGAACTTTTGATTCTTCAAATGTTCTAGTAGTCTAAAAGTTTTTTTATTTGTTTGTTTTTTAAAATCTTTCCAAATTTATGAGTCTCTTTCCCTGCCTCAACAAATACAATATACTCAATGTGATTGGTCCCACCTTCAATCAAGAATCTTAATCTTATAGAAGTTCAGTACCTACTTTGTGAGCATCGTTATGAAATAAAGGGTTGCACAAGATTGTATTAGAAATTTTTTCTAGCTCTATAATTCTATGATTAGGCAAAAGAAAAAGAACACAGGATTTTAATAAAGAGACCTCAAGGGGATATCATGAGACTGTCTAAGGTAACTTGAACATTCTAGGATGGCTAAGTATTCTATTCTAGGTGAGGATAAAAATTGTGACATAGAACTATTTTTTTTAAGCAAAAAGTTCCTCCTACATATATAAAGTTAGTTTGTATTATATATCCATTGTTTTCCTGGGTTAATAACATTAGATTTTCTACTCTGGGACAGATCCACAAGCCATTTATTATTAGGTGATTCATATCCTTTAATAGTGATATCAAGAGGTTCAGTGAAGGAAACCACTGAAGATTAAGCATATAGTCTTAATATTTCAAGTTCCCTTAATTACCCTTTAACTATATCATGTAATACCTATTATCATCCATGAACTTATGTCAACTATTATACAATCATAAAATTTAGAACTGAATACAAATTAAAAAAAAAAAAACTCTGCAAGGCTTTTTATTTTACAAATTTAAAAAAACCATTCAAAGAAGCAAGAAGTCCAGAAAACTGAGATGAGTGATTTTCTCTCTCTGGTGAATGAGGTTCAAGGTTTGAACCCAGTTTCTCTGAATTCAGGTGCAGTGCTTTTCCCATTATACCAATGCTGGATCTTGAGACTAACTATTGCTAGCTCAACTACTAAAAACAATTGCCCATCAACTATTCTTAACTATTCTCATCTAAACTTGTCTTGGTAACTCATTTTATAAGTCATGAAAGCAACTGACCCACCTAAAAAACGCATGACCTCCATTAAACCATACAAGCATCTGCTTTATGGTGCCTAGTCCAACTGCTAGAGCAAGAATACTTTCATTTGGAACACACCTATATTTTCTATAAAATGTCACAACATTAAATTGATCTTTCCCATTTTCTGTTTTTGTTATAATCTCTGGGCATGGAAATAAGCTATTAGAGAATGCTACTGGCTGATAGATCCTATAAATTGTAAGAGATGGC
The DNA here is from genome assembly GCA_023553655.1 of Myrmecobius fasciatus. NCBI lineage: Eukaryota > Metazoa > Chordata > Mammalia > Dasyuromorphia > Myrmecobiidae > Myrmecobius > Myrmecobius fasciatus. The sequence goes on from JAJPUD010005880.1 coordinate 92,442, forward strand.
TCTGCAGGTTGACAGGTGAAGCTATTTTCCTCTCTGGCATATTATATCTGTCCCTCTGCTTACCTTACCTCTCTTTAATGCTGTATGAATTATATATTTACAATCTAAAGTTTGATAGAAGTTCTCCCACCTATTAAATTGCTAGATTCTTAAATCCAACATAAATCTTTTTCAAACATAGTTAGAAAAATATTGTGCCATTTACTCTTCTATTATTGCTTTTTCACATTATTGGTTCACATGTTCAAGGCACTGAGAGTTTCTACTTACATTATTTTCACTAGGGAATTATACCAAAAATCACAGAAAGTAAACTGCATGAGAATGAAGTGTTGGGATCTTGCACATTAGTCCACCATCATTCTAACATAGAACTGATCCCTGGTAATCTCATCTGCTTTGAGGTATGAAATAAAGTGCTTAGTTTACACAAAGCCATCACACAAATGTGAAAATTTGAACAAAAGCACTATTTCTATAGTCAGAGGACCTAGGTTCAAATTCCACCTCTGTCACTGCCTGTGAGACCTTGGACAAATAATTTGCCTTTCTTGGACCTCTGTTTCCTTATATAAAATGAGAACAAATTGCTGTGTATCTATATTTCCTGCTCCACTGGCTATCTATCCACTTGTTCATTATGTTCATTCTTGTAATAATATGATACTATACTATAGAAGCAAGTCTTTGGATAAGTTTACAATTCAACAGCAAGCTGCAAATCTGATAGAATGCACTTCATTTTTTAAAACTATGATGAACAGGGTCTTGCCATTTTCCTCAAATCGTACTGAGTAGATGCCTACCACCACAGTGTGATTTGAGGGGTACAACAAGGAAGTCTACCTCACCCTTGATTGCCAGTCAAAATTTTTCCCTTTCTTCCTGTCTTGATTCATGAGATTACATTGTTATAGACCAATTCCATTAAATAGTCTCTGTTATAAAAGTCTCCTGTTAAAATGCAAATATACATATGAGGACTAAGAGCTTAGTCTTCAACCAAAAATACCTGAGAACAAATCCGGATTCAGTTTATAATATCTCATTGGAATGGATATGGGATAGGGAGTTTTTGTAGAATGAAAAAGACAATACTAGCAAGAATAACAGCTGTGAGGAAAAATGGGCAGTATCAAGGACCAAGTCTCTGACTTCATAATTTTGCCAAGGGGTAACTGTGCCTGGGTTTCCCTCATGCCTGTATTATGTAAATACTCTCCTCTTCTAACTCTGGCATAGTATCATGCAAATAATGGGTGCTTAGTAAATGGTGACTGGCTCTTGGTCAAAATAGAATTTAATCTGATATGCCCACCTGCATTTTTTTGGCTATGGTATCTGGCACTTACACCTGGCATTCATTCTGAATTCTCTAGTCAGTCTCCTGTTGGTAGTTTATTTCTTCCTTTAATGGCCTAGAGGCCCCTACATGATTGATCATTAAGAATAACCAAGGTACACACAGCTTCTTAGAATGCTATGATTGCATGTTAAAGAGGCTAGAAAAGTTATTGCACGATTTAAGGGTCCATTAGCCTAATAGAAGGCATGGAGAAATTGGCTGAAGGGTGGAATCTATCACACAAGCTTTATTCTTGCCTCTTCAGCTGATGTTTCATTTTAGCCCCAAACTTTGAGAAATGTGTTTTGACTTGGAAATACTATAATAGCCAGGGAGTTTTTGGTGTTAGAGACCAGGTTAACCCCATGGTTTTCTCAGAAGAGATGAAAATTTCATTTTCATGAAGAATTCAGACCATGAGGTAAAAGTAGAAAGTTAATCTTTTTGAGTGGGGAGAAAAGATGGCTGATCAATTTAGAGATGCCTTAGATAAGGATTATGGGATTATGCTGGAATATGGGTAGAAAACCTTCTTATATAGCAACCAGAACAATTAATTGCATGCCAAAGAACAAATATTTACATAAATGTGACTTATTTTGAATGTTTATCTATATTCCTTATTTGGATCTTACTGGGTCTCCCTTCTTCCACTGTTATGCTCACCCTACTCTTTATTAGGAAAGCAATATGGTTCTAGTGGGTCCTAAGGGTGGAGTCAGGAAGTCGAGTTTGAAACTTACCTCAGAAGATACCAGCTTATAAGATCCTATGCATGTCACAACCACTCTCAATCTTAGTTTCATCTATAAAATAAGGATAATAATAGCAATTAGCAATTGTTATGGAGACAAAACATTATAATTGAAGTGCTTTTCAAATCAAGTGGTATATATATATATCATATATGCATTATATATATACAGATGTATATAATTATCCATTACTATTGTAAACTAAGGCTCTCCATAGAGTTGTGTTATGGGAATTCATTAATGTTGGAGATCACAAGTATCAAACATGCAGTCCATGACTCTACATACCAGCATACACACCAGAACCAGAACCAAAAATGAAATTGGGAAATATTTAATAAAAATAATTAAATTATAATAAAACATATATAACATTTTAAAATGAAATCAAAAGTCAGCTCACAGGTATTATTATATATAGATTAATGGCCCCAGTTTTATTTGTATTTGATACCAATACTATAGATGTTTCTTCTTTTCACTTTCAAAATTAACTTTTTTAGTTTCCTATTTCCTCTTTTCTAATTTGCATTAGGATATTAATTGCTAACAATGATTTAACATGCTCTTTTAGAGAACATTTAGAATAGATGGTAGTCATAGCTATCCCTCAATACCTTAGCCAAGAGATATGACTGAGGGTGTTAACTTTAGGCAGTGTAGCAGAGTAAAATGGGAAACAATTTTAGGGTTTGGATGGTCATTGGTAACATATCACACCATAATGTTAGCCACTTTTTTTCTGTGTACATGAACTCATATCTCCAACTCTAAAGTCTATGAGTCAATTTATGTAGAATTCCTTCATCATATTGCATATTCTCAATGCTTTGTAATATAACCCTTTGATCAAATCACTTTTTCATTCAAGAACTTTCTCTAGCTTTCCAATGGCCTGCTAAATAAAGGACAAATTTCTGATGTGGACATTTAGTGCCCTCCATGATTCCAACTTTATTTTCCAGATATATGTCACACTTCTCCCCTATGTCATGTATTCCAAGGTCCAGCCATACGTAACAGCTCTCCATTTTTCATTCTTACCCTTTTCCCTCCTTTTTTAAATGCCCTTTCTTTACATTGTCTCTTATGCCTATAATATGTTCCTTGCTGTAATTCATCCAGTTCAACTATCAACAACTATGTATCAGGCACTGTGCTAAATGCCTGAGATACAAAGAAAAGAAAAAAAAAAGTCTTTGTCTTTGAGGAGTTTATATTCAATAGGATATATGTATGTATACATGTACACATATATACACACATACATGCAAATGTGGAGAAGCACACATATAGAGGAAGAAAGAGAAGAAACAGAGCAAAGAGAAGGAAAAAGGGAAAAAAGAGAAGACAGACAGAGACAGAGACAGACAGAGACATATACAGAGAGAATATGAAAGGGGAAATTATTAGCATTTTGCCAAATCAGGAAAGACCTACTAAAAGCAAGAATTGAGTTGAACAAAATCAAGGAAACTAAGAAGCAAATATGAAGAAACAGAACATCTCAGACATTGAATACAGCCCTTGCAAAAACACTGAAGTAGGAAACAAGGCGTTCTGTTTGAGGAACTGCAAGTGTAACTTGATCATATACTGCTCTTGTTTAATGACTTTCTTTCAAAGCTCAATTCAGGTATCACTTCCTCCATAAATCCTCCATAAATTTTCAGGTTTAAGTTTTCTCTCTTCAAATTTTTAAGGCACTTTGCCTGAAGTTCCCCTTTGCATTTCTTTCACTTTCATGTACCATCCTTCATGAAATTATAACTATTGGTATATACATGTAAGTGATGGCATATGTTGCCCATGTAGAATATGCATCCATATAAATCTGTCCAGATATGGCTTTCAGGAAGGCACAAATGAATATCTCTAGAGTATTCTCTACCCATTCTTTTCCAAGGGAGATTTTGGTTCCTGCCATAAAAGGAAGTGGGAGACTGGGGCCAAAGGCTGATTATTCTGCTCTCCACATAAAGGGGAGGTACTAGGCTAGAATGATATACCTCCTGTAAATATTATTAGCCTATAAATTTTAAATATTATTAGCCTATAAATTTTAGGTTCCACTTAGCTCCTGATCACTATCCCTTGAGGGAAGGAGTGCCCTAAGCTATATTCAAATGTTTGCTTCCTACCAAATATTAATTATATAAAGAACACATATAGTGAATAGTAAATAAATACATTTATCAAGTCTTTAGCAAACAGAAATCAAAAAAGATATACAGATGAAATTATATCACATAATCATATAACAATACAGAGTGAATAAGCTCTCTCATAAGATATCTTTGAGATATTTTGAGAACAGTGGTCGATGTCTTTGTCCCTTTGTCCATGGTTACTACCTGAACATGTTTTGAGATAGATTGCTTATTGAGCATCTTAAAGTAAAATGATTTGTGTAATGTTGAATTTTAAACCCATCTACCTAGATATGAAGATAATCTGTGAACTTTCTAGGATGAATCTCTTATTGTTATCAATGTAAGATTATACTCAATACTTATTTAGGATATGTAATCCTTGAAAGCAAAATTAACTGAAGCTTTGATTAATGAGACTTGCTATTTGAGATAGAATCTCTTGGGACTATAGCTGATATTATTTTGAGTTTTGTATTCACATATGATTGGTTGATGGATCATCAAGCCAGAAATCCACCTTCTGAAAGGAATATGCCACAAGCTACTCAGAGGAATGTGACTCTGAGTTGTTACAGGTGTAGTTTAGTATCTAGGAAAGATTTGGGAGGACAACCTTAACTTTACTTAAGGTGAGATGCTTCTGACTTGGTTTTCCAATGGTATTCCTTTGAATAAGAGCCCACTTGATCATTCCTAAGTTTGAATATAAAATGGAATTGTTATTGAATACAACTAGCTAAGGATGCTTTATTCTGTCATGTATGTGCTCTCAGGCTGAAGGCTGAAGGACCAGTTTTTTAAATAATCTTGTCCATGCTTTTCCCTCGTAGCAAATTTTTATAATCAAGATAAGTAGTCAATAGAAGCTATGAGTACAATTCAAGTATATAAGATCTTGCAGTTTTTTATATGAAAATATGTCATCATTATATACTAAATGAGTATTTGACCTAGTTATTTATCTGTTGCCAGATGCATATCTGTCTGTTTTGTTTTGTTTTGTTTTGTTTTGTTTTGTTTTTAGCATTTTTGTTGTTGCTACCTTTCATGATAAGCTTTTTTATTCGTGAAAGGTTATCTATTCTAATTACTGGGGACACAAATGGTTAGGATGATAGATGGCCCCAGACAAGAGTTCAGGGTACAGAATCCCAATTTGTATGTTGAATAGGCTCATAGATTCCATGCCATGTTTGAAATAATTATTAACCAGATGACAAAGGCACTGGATTTGTTAGAAGAGCAGTCCACTCAGACTAGAGAAGCAGGACAGATTAGTATTAGAATTCTTGTTAACTGAAGAAGATGGAATTTCTGGGAAATTAAAACTACTTACTTGCTGTGTAAAAATTGATGATAATTGATAAGGTAGTGAAGGAAATGACCAAAAACATTAGAAAATTGCCCCATGTCCCATTCCTGACTTGGTTCTTACCATTAAATACCTCTTGGTGGTCTTGGTCTGGAGGCAGCTGGTAGAAACAGGTTCTTTGTTTCCTGTGAGTGGAATCATACTACTCCCTGCCTTGCCTCCCTTATGTGATGCAGCTTATCTCAAGGATAATACATACATCATTGGTCAGGATGGTAAAGATTAAACAACCTGGAGGGGGATGTCCAATTAGATTTGGAGTATTAAAAGGATGAGGATGAACCCCAGTAGAGAAAAAGGACAACTTTGTAGTGACTAGAAACTGGAAACTGAATGGATGCCCATCAACTGGAGAATGGCTGAATAAATTATGGTATATGAATGTTATGGAATATTATTGTTCTGTAAGAAATGACCAGCAGGATGATTTCAGAGAGGCCTGGAGAGACTTGCATGAACTGATGCTAAGTAAAATAAGCAGAACCAGGAGATCATTATACATGGCAACAGCAAGACTATATGATGGACATGGCTCTCTTCAACAATGAGATGTTTCAAACCGGTTCCAATTGTTCAGTAATGAAGAAAGCCATATACACCCAGGGAGAAGCCTGTGGAACCTGAGTGTGGACCACAATATAGCATTTTCATGCTTTCTGTTGATGTTTGCTTGCATTTTGTTTTCCTTTTCAGGTTTTTTTTTCTTACAGATCCGATTTTTCTTGTACAGCAAGATAAGTGTTAAAATATTTATACACATTTGATTTGTCATACACACACACACACACACACACACACATATATATATATATATATATATATATATTTTTGCTGAGGCAATTGAGGTTAAGTGACTTGCCCAGGGTCACACAATTAGGAAGTGTTAAGTGTCTGAGATCAGATTTGAACTCAGCGTCTTCCTGACTTCAGGGCTGGTGCTCTATCCATTATGCCATCTAGCTGCCCCAATTTGTCATATATTTTAACATAATTAACATGTATTAGACTACCATCCATCTAGGGGAGGGGATGGGGGGAAGGAGGGAAAAATTTGGAATAGAAAGCCTTGCAAGGATCAATGTCAAAAAATTACCCACGCATATGTTTTGCAAATAAAAAACTTTAATTAAAAAAAAAAAAAAGGGCAAACCAGGCAGAGAGGGATCGGAGACTGAGGGCAAGATGGCTGGGGAAATGTACCAAGAATGGTGTGATAGGTCTTAAAAGATTAATAAAGAAGAAGAGAGTTTGAATGGGAAAAACTTAGTGAAGTCCTCTCATAAGGATGTGGTTTCCACCTATGCCCTAAATGTGACTTGAAACTTTGCAGTTGAGCTATAGCTAAAAGCTGCAGATGTTCAATTATCTTAGATAAACAAACATTTCCCTCTTGCCTCCCCCCTCCTTTTTCATTAACATTTAAATACTTAATATGGTAAAATGTGTTCTTGGGTCTATATTTAGTCTCTGGGTAAATTAGAACTCTCTACCCAATGGGAGAAAAAGATCAGAGGGTGGGATGGGGGCTTCTAGTTAGGGTCTATATAATCCTGTGTTTGCAATTTGCAGTTTGTATTTCTCTGTTGACACCTTATCAGTTGGGAGTTGGCCTTTCTCATTAGATCATATTTTTTCACCCTTTTTTGTTTTTCTTACTCTGAGAGTCTTGGTTTTAATTTGGGTTCACTGAACCACACATTAATTGTCTTGGTACCATTAAAAAAATTCCTGTAAAGGAATGGATAGATGGATAAAAAAAACCCAAAACATTTATTAATTGTTTACTATGCACCAGGCACTGATCTGGATGTTTTATATGGAGAAATAAAAAAAAAAGCCAAGAGCATTTCTGCCCACAAGAAGGTTGTATTTTAATTGATAGAAACAACATACATAAAGGAATATTTATAGTAAATAGTGAATAGTGAGTGTGTGAATCCTGTCTTTCCCCCTAGAATATAAGCATCTTGGAAAGATAAAATGATATGTAATCCTTTTTACATTCTTCCAGGACTTTTATTGCTCAGTCATTGCAGTCATATCTGACTCTTGGAGATACCATTTGGTGTTTTCTTGGCAAAGATATTGGAATGGTTTGCCATTTCTTTCTCTTGATCATGTTACAGATAAGGAAACTGGGGTAAATAGGGTTAGACCCACAAAGTTATTAAGTGTTTGAAGTCAGATTTGAACACAGTTCTCCCTGATTCCAGGCCTGGAACTCTCTCTATTTTGACACCTCACTGCCCTTCAGTACTTAGCTTTTCCCATAGTAGGAACTAACTGAATGTCTATGGAAAGAAAATAAGAGATTGTCCAAGTTCTTTCTTCAGTCTCTCCAATCACTTTCTAAACTCTCATTACTTCAGGCTGTAATTGATACAAAAGAGTTTCCATAGAGCTTGAAAAATGTGAACAGATTGGCTTGTTAAGGTTAATGAGTAAGATATTTTCCTATGGGGCTTCAGCCATTGTTCTTCATTCTGATTATGCAAATTTGAGAAAACATTTCAATTCTTTTTCTTTCTCAGCTTGCTCCTTCTGCTTCCTTGGGGATAGAGATGAAAAGGTGTTGACTCTTGGAGTTGGGGGATAACTGTGCTACTCCTTTTCTTCAGGGATTTTTACTATTCTTACAGCAAGAGACCTAAAATTATTGAATGTTATAAGGGTAAGGGTTCAGTCACCTTCCCTGGAAATCAGTTCTATTGACTCTCTGTAACTCAGGGTTCATAGGGATCATGGGGCAGAACCATCATGTGATATAATCCAATACTCTCTCTCCTAGATAAACCTCTGGCTTTTGCACTGGTAAAGTACCAAAAGGTAATCATAATCTTAGAGAATGTTTGAGGTAGAAGAGAACTTTGTTTGAGTTTAGTCTTCTCATTGTAGAGATAAAAAACAAACAAAAAACAACCTAAGATCCATAGAAGAAAAATTACCTGTCCCTTTCAGGGCTGATAAATGGCAGAATTCATACTAGAATATAAATCTTTAAGATCCTGAAAAATAATAAGCACTTAATAAGCATTTGTTGAACTGAATCCATGAGGTGATCTTTTGCTATTACTAAAGAGGGCATAAACCCAAAAGAAGATTCTTCAGTATGTAAAATCTTTCTGAATTTCTTATAACACATTAGAATTGAAATCATTTTAGAATTCAATAACCTCATTTATTCACATGAAGAAACTGAAGCCTAGAAGGGTTAAAACTCTTGTCAAAATGGTGAATAGCAGAGCCAGAATTTGAACCTAGATCAACTGATTTCCCAATCAGTTTTTTTCCACTCATGCTGCTTCTTAGGCCTCAAACCCTTGCTTAATTAGTTCTTTATTAGATATGAACTTTCCAGGTCTTAGTTACTTCTTTTGTCCATTTAGTACCACATTAATGATTAATTAATTGATTCATGATTTCTGCATATATCTAGACTATACTCTTGGACTTGACATTTAAAAATAGTAGTAGAGATAGAAGAAACCAGAGAAAAACAGAAATAAAAAGTGAGGAGCAACATGAAGACTGATTAGAGGGCAGCTCATTCATGAGACCCCTCCAGAGAACCATATACACCAACTAATTCTTTTTTTTTCTTTCTTTTTGATGAGGCAATTGGGGTTAAGTGACTTGCCCAGGATCACATAGCTAGTGTTAAGTGTCTGAGGCTGATTTTGCTTACCTTGTAATGCTCTGGGAGAAACTGAGGCAGTATCACACATTGGAGACTAGGTAATATTTTATTGATATTAATTGAGAGTTTAGAATCCATAGCTATGGGTTGGGATTGCTGGGACTCTTGTCTTAAAGCACACAGTCCATTGAGAGTTTAGACTGGCAGCCATTAGCCAGCCCTCTGGATCTCAAAGTAGATCCAGCAGTTAGTAGTTTGCTCCAAGAATTTTATAGGGCTCCCGGCACTCAGAGGACAAAGAAGAACAGGCAGAGGGAGGGGTAGGGCACTGGGGGGATTGGAATTCCAGGAAAGGATTACGAATTCAGTTCTAACAGGTTGGGGGAATGAAGACTCATAAATTCTGAAGTTAGGAAGAAGCTAGGAGACATTAAGTCTGGGACCATAAAGATAAGTAGTTTGTCTAAGTGTTTGAGATGGGCCATCTGGAGGTTTTGTGGCTCTTTGGAATGCTAGCCCAGTTATTCCTGATGGTCAGAAGGGGGTAGGTTGCTATCAAGGCAAAACAATTAAGGGAAACTGAAATAGAGCAATTAAGGGAAACTGAGACATGGAACTGTGGCACAACATTCCATACTCTCTCTCCTGAATATTCAAATCATTGAATCACCTTTCCCCAGATACCTTGAGGTTTTAGCACCATGATTTTGACCAACCCTACCAGGAGCAGTTAAACCAAAATAAAACTAGAAAAGGTGCAAGGGCCTATGGCGATGGCAAGTCTCTCTCTGATAGTCCCAGAGCTATTAACAGCCTTCCATAGTCCTCCTTGTTGCAAGCTTGTCAGGTCCTCTGCAGTTCTGGAGCATCATCGAAGCTCAGTCTGAGGGAACCCAGTCTGAGACGGGCAGTTCAATGCTAGGTCTGCAGTCGTTTGTGCACTAGCCTCTGCTTGCAAAGGGAGCAGCAGTGATCAAGGCAGCTATGCTAGCCCCTCTAGGAGGAACATTGCACAGCCATCAGAGACTACAAGGGAGAAGGGTGAAGCCCGAAATTGCTTCACCTGTTCCCACCCAGAAGAACAGACAGACTGGGGAACACTGCTACAGATCAGGGTATGCACACTTGGACCATCAAGGCAGGCACATGAATTCAGAGGCATAATAAATACTGCAATGAAGGATGCTGAAATGTTAATTAAGTAACTGGAGTGCAGGACTGGAGAAGTGGATCAGAGAGACTGCCAGGAATCAGAAAATGGTCACAGAAACTGAGTCTGCCAGGACTATTCCAACAAAATAAGAGGGTTCAAAATTAAAGCAGAACCAGCAATCACAGTCCAGTTGGGGTTTAAATAATAAATCAAGCAGGCAGAAAAAACTAAAAATGGCTTCCATTTAAACTGGTAGGTTGGGGACGGGCAGACATGCCTAAGGCCAAAAGAATAGGAAACTAGAGGCACTAGTGGTTCCCATTTTTTTCAAGTACTTTTGGGGAAAATCCACTAGCTTTCCTGATCCTTATCTCTCATTCCCCCGCCCCCCTTTTTTCTACCAAAGGAATCATTTAAGGAAGAGTAAATAGGGCTCTAGCTGTCAAGTTCATCTCACATAACAGATTAGTATAGTAGGGGTTTTCCACTCTGAAACTCAAGATCCCTTAACAATTACATATCATGAAGGGAACATTGTGATCAATTAGATAATGCAGATACAAACTATCCAATTACAGTAATAGTCACCCAAAATCTTAACCCAAAATTTTCCATCCTTAACTCCAAAATACAACAATAGAGATCCAATCAGGACTGTACAATAATACACAGCAATAGGGAACCCAAGCAGGATTGTACAGTAATACATAGTAAGATTTTAACAGTCAGTCACCAACCACCCTCAGTTCCCCCCAAATCAGGCAAAATGTCCATTAGGAGCAGGGGCGATATCTCTTTAAAAACTGCTTCATGCTGAGAGGGGCAAAGTTAACTTCTTGTCCAGGGAGGAGGTTGTGTGAGGTGAAAGCAGGCAGTAACTTGACCAAAATCTAGAACAAAAACCAAATCTAACAAAGGTTGGAACAGTCTGAGAGAGAAAGACTGATTCACATGGACTGCTACAAAATGTGGAGAAGCCAGTATAGATGTGCCAGTAGCTTCCCATGTAAGGAGACAAGTTTGTCTCACAGGACAGACAAATTGTTGTCATCTGTAGTTCCCATAAACAAAAAGCAGTTAGGTCTCTCAGACAACTGTGCCAATTGTCCTCTCATTATTTAGAAATGATAAAGATCTAAATACCTACAGACACAAATATCTAGTAATAGATAGATGACTAGGCTAAATACCCAGTTGCCTAAGTATAATGATTACATATAATCAGATTAGAAACTGCAAGGCATGACATAATTAAATTGCATTAATGATTTCTATTGACTATTGCTCTGATCATAGAAATCAGTCATAGGAGGAAAAAACAGGGACATAATTATATCATAATATAATCAATCAAAACTGATTCTTAAGCACATACAGGACACAGGATAAAATAGCCTTAACTCAGTTTTACTCCAAGTAATTGTCCCAGTAACTTACAGAAGATGGAGCCTTAAAACTCCCAAATAATATTAGCTACAAGCCCAAGAAATTTCACCTCCAATAACAAATCCCATTAACCAAAGCTTCAGATGAATCCTAAACAGCCATTTACCATGACCTTATATTGATAACAGTAAGAGATTTGCCCCATGAACTTTCTGGGACTTATCTTTTACATCTAAGTAGGTGTTTCATAAGGTGAATATTACAGATCATTTTGCTTTTAAAATACTCAATACATAAAAAAATTCTAAATTGCATATTGTCCAGAACAGAAACTTTCAAAGGGACAAAAGGCAAAAACTATTATTCTCAGAGTCCCTGTAATAAAAGGGTACAACTTTAAGATGTCTCAATACAATCAATTAAAATTCATACAGAAGATCCCAATTCCACATAAAAGAATCAGACATATTCTGAAAAAAATATCAATTAAGCTTTTGGAAATACAAGTTATAGATCACATTTGTTATCATATTCCTTAAACAAGGAGACAGTCATGCACCAAAATAAATAAATATTCAGTCAATTAACAACATGTAAAAGTGAGCTGTCCCTTTAAAAAACACTCTGTTCCCTTTCTAAAGAAGCAGCCAAAAGTGGTGGGTGGGGGATGGGAAATGAGTTAAAATTCCACCTTTGAGAAAGAACCTTCCTGTTTCTCCCTCCCACCAAATATCTTTCTGATACTATCTCTCTCCTCCTTTCCTTATATCATTCATATAAACCCATCTCTTTCAAGCTTTTATTGCTCTCTTCCTCCCCTTTTATTACAGGCTTTGGCGAGGAGGGGCAGAGAGGAACTTCTTTGCCAGCATTTTAAAGATAGCCAAACTTTTCTATTCCTGCTACTTTTAAATTAAAGCAAACACTTAACTCCAATAAATATTTTTAAAAACCACAAGCATTTTTTTAACATTGAAATGACCAACTGCCACATTTCTCATTGTTCTTAAAACTTAACAGAGTTCCCTAAATCAACAAACAGAGGATTTAACACATACAAGGTAGGAGCAAATTCTTGCTATTCAGGAATGCCTTGAGAGGAGAGGGGAGTTTTTTCTTCTCTCTCCCTCTCAGGAATTCAAATTGAGCATTTCAAATAGCTCCCAAGCTCCAGTCTGGTGCACTCTCTGCCTGCACAGAAGAAAGGCAAACTCCTGCTTCTCTTGGGAATGCCCTAAGTGGGGTTTTAAGTTAACAACCTCTCCCTCTCAGATATTCAAATTAAGCTTTTCAAATAGGCATCCAGGCTTCAATCTGGTATGCTCTCCGACTTCACAGAGAGTGCCTAGAACTCCAATTGATCCTAAGATACCCAGACTTGTGCCCAAAAGCACCCAGAACCAGATAGTGCTCTAAAAGCACTCAGACTTGTGCCCAAAGGCACCCAGAACCAGATGATGCCACAAAGCATCCCATTGACACCTCCCAGATTAATAAAAAAAATAGATTAGTTTCAAATAGCTCGTCATCCCCAATCTTAATTTTTCATATATATTTTTTTCTGGGGACCAATCAGTGTGTCGACACCCAGACAAACAGACAGACAAAACTTAGCCTGCAGGGGTTTCAAAGAGACTCTCCTATGGCCAGATGGAGGTGTCCTCCTTTAGCTCTGCTGCAGCTGAAGCTGCTCTCTTAGAGGGACTCTGGAACAAGCCAGAGGGCCGGCCTTCCTCAAAGAGCCCAAATCCAGCCACCCCAAGGCTCCAGGAGGAGACCTGTTGGTATCCAATGTGCAATATTATTCTCATATCTCATATCTCGCAGGGGCCTCCAAATGTAATGCTCTGGGGAAAACTGAGGCAGTATCACACATTGGACATTATTAATATTTTATTGATATTAATGGAGAGTTCAGAATCCATAGCTATGGAGCAGGACTGAATGGGATTCTTGTCTCAAAGCACACAGTCCATTGTGAGTTTAGACTGGCAGCCATTAGCCAGCCCTCTGGATCTCAAAGTAGATCCAGCAGTTAGTAGTTTGCTCCAAGAATTCTATAGGGATCCCAGCACTCAGGGGACAAAGAAGAACAGGCAGAGGGAGGGGTAGGGCACTGGGGGGATTGGAGTTCCAGGAAAGGACTATCAATTCAGTTCTGACAGGTTCGGGGTATGAAAGATCATAAATTGTGATAAGTTTGGGAAGAAGCTAGGAGACATTAAGTCTGAAGCCAAAAGATAAGAGGTATGTCTGGGTGTTTGAGATGGGCCATCTGGAGGTTTTATGACTTTTTGGAATGCTAGCCCAGTTATTCCTGATAGTCAGAAGAGGGAGGGGGTTGCTATCGAGGAAGAACAATTAACACTGGATTTTTTTTTTCAGTTAGCATTTGTTTCAAGGAGGATTTTAGGGTTTGGGTTTTTTTTTTTTTTTTTTGGTTTTTTGTTTTGCTGAAGCAATTGGGGTTAAGTGACTTGCCCAGGGTCACACAGCTAGGGAATGTTAAGTGTCTGAGGCCAGATTTGAACTCAGGTCCTCCTGACTTCAGGGCTGGTGCTCTATAGACTGCGTCATCTAGCTGCCCCTGAGGCAGAACAATTAAGGGAAACTGAAGCAAAGCAATTGAGGAAAACTGAGACATGGAACTGTGGCACAACCACCTCACTCATGGCTCTACCCATCCTCTGGATTTCTCCATCTCTTTGTCTGCAGTCTTCCACCCTCTCCACTTTATAGCTTCACTTTATGTTGTCTTTCCTCATTAGAATACAAGCTTTTTGAGGACAGGGATTGTCTTGATCACTTGTATTTATATCTCCAGTACAGTACCTGACAAATGCTATTAATAAATGATTATTTCTGTGTGTGCATTTCTCTGTCTCTGTCTCTTTGCCTCAGTTTCTGTCTCAGTCATTGTCTCTCTCTCTTACACACACACACACACACACACACACGCATGCACACTTTCTTCTCCCCTCTTTGGGGGAACCTCAATCCCAGGACAGTTCTATGAGACTCAAAGATTAGATATTTTTATGAGTGGGAAGAAAAAGGAAAGAGAATTGTTTTGAATTTGTGAACCTGGGTATGTCTTTTGTACTGTTATTTTTGATCATGCTAAATAAAATTTATTCTATTTTTGATGTTTTGTTGGCCAGAATGCTTGCATGGGATTTGAAGACATTTTTTTTAGCATAGACCTAGACAGAAGGCAAATAAAGTTGTTTGCAGGAGAAACTCTGCATGGGGAATGAGATCATAAACTTAAGAATGGGAGAGACTCCTATGACTGGTCCATGTTACCTGCAACATTTGGTTCTGAACTACTGTTTAACTCACATTTGTGTAGTCTGGTTATGGACTTTTAATCACTACCCTAATTTTGAGAGGAACTTAAAAGTCTTTGCCTGCCTAAAGTTAAGTAGTTAATTTTTGTCTAAAGTTAAGTGCCTAAAATTAACTCAGACTGGTTAGCTGAAAAAAGATCCTAGAATAGGTCTAGGTATTGGCTGTGTGTGCTAGAACACCATAGAGCTTTCTCCAAGACATTACTAATAACTTTCCCCCTACATTGGAGTGTGCCCAGCTCTAGCTTATGAAGAAAACAGCTTTATTAGTGAAGGGGATTGCAGACAGTCTATTTTGGTATGAAAGATCATTATCCAGAGACTGTTGTTTGCCCTGGGTTCCTAAAGAGGATCATGACATCAGGGAAGTGATCCTATGACATAAAAGTGAGTTGGATTTAAGTGAAGGTAGTTCCTGCAAAGATACCAGCCTCATTTTCTCCTCTAGAGTTATATAGTGAGATGTTGATTAGGATGACTAGAGATGACCCTAGATGTAGTGGGAGATCTTGACTTTTTGTAGCAAAAGTCTTTTACAGGTTGGAGTTTGAGTGAGGCAACACCCATTCAATGTTTAAACCCAGGTAAAAAGGGAGACAAAGAATGACCTCTTTTATCTAGCCAAAAAAAAAAATCCAATCTGGGAGGAAAAGACCTTCAGAGGTTCTGGCCAGGAAAAAAAAACAATTGCTATTTGCACACACATTATGAGTCATCAGGATCCAAACAATGATCAAGTGAGCATTGAGTTGGAACCAGTTGTTGACTAATCAATGAGACCCAGAATGATTTGGATTTGTCAGGTTTCTTAAGAAAAAAATCTAGTCCATAAATCCCAAGATATCTTTGGGTTAAGTTATTGCTAGATTATTGATTTCTTTTTTTCCACAAAATTATAGAAATTCATAATTGGAAAGGTCCTTCAGAGGTCATTATTGTACTCCTCTATAACCCAAATAGTCATCCAGGAAAACATCTTCTTTATAACATAAATGGTCATTCAGACTTTGCTTTGGGACCTCCAAAATAGGGAAACCTATTAGACATCATTAGACATCCAACATTAGACCAATTTCAACTTTGGTTATATAAAGTTTTTCTTTATATCTAATCTAAATTTTCTGTCTTCCTGCCTTTTTCCTTTTTCTTATTTCTTCCTTTTCTTTCCTCTTTCCTCTTTCTCCTTCCCCCTTCCTTCCTTCCTTCCTTCCTTCCTTCCTTCCTTCCTTCCTTCCTTCCTTCCTTCCTTCCTCCCTTCCTTCCTTCCTTCCTTCCTTCCTTCCTTCCTTCCTTCCTGCCCAT
>JAJPUD010005880.1:125368-145047 GCA_023553655.1 Myrmecobius fasciatus
TATATTTGACAAATGTAAAAACTTTAGATTTTGGTATAAGAATTCATTATTGGTAAAAATTGGAAAGCAGTTTGGCAGGGATTGGGCATAGTACAATATCTTACATCATTCACCAAGGTAAATATGGATACCTATCTTAAATGTAAAGAACACGATTTAGGGTATTTTTTCATATGCCTATAGTTCTTTTTAATTTATTTTTCTAAAAAAACTACCTGTTCATATCCTTTTGGGGAAAGACATATTCTTATAGCTTTTGCAAAGTTTTTTCTATTAGATATGAGACTTTTATCTAAGAAACTGTTTACAGCATTTTCCCCACAAATTTTTTGCTTTCTTTCTCTTTTTAGCTACATTTGTTTATTTGTATAAAACTTTTAAAATTCAATATAACCACTTTGTAGGGGAGGGGAAGGGGATCAAGAGAGAGAAAAATTTGGAACACAGGGTTTTGCAAAGGTGAATGCTTAAAACTATCTTTGAATGTATTTGGAAAAAAACAAAAAGGTATTAAAAATGTGTCACATGCTACCCACCTCCTGCTACAGAAATAAAAATTTAAAATGAAGAACAAGTCATATATTTTTGAACTCAGCCAATACAGAAATGTATTTTATAGGATTATTGCAAGTTCCTTTATGAGGTTTTCTTTTTTCTGTCCTTTTTAAGTTTTTTGGTGGGGAGGGGTGACAGCAGCTGAGGGCAAGAAAATAAAAGCTTGTTTTAAAAAATGCAAGTGAAAAAATTAAAATAATCAAAATTATCCATTTTACATCTCACTCTGTACTCCATCTCTTGTTTATTCATAAGTTGTTTCTCTATCCAATAATATGTTCCATATTTTTCAATTTTCATGTAACTTTCTCTTTAATCCACACAATGAACAGGAAGATATAAAAAACTGCAAATTCACATGCTTTATTTTGCATCTCTATTTTTATGAATGTGACCTGCATATGTATCAAGAGTACCTGGTTAAAATATGAAAAATGAAAAAATGCTTTCACAAATGACTTTATTTGGTAAATTACATTTTTATATTAGAAAATTATTTACTCTAAGGTAAACTTAGTTCAGCATTAAAAAAGCATCATAATGAATCATATTTTTAAATTTCATATTTATATCAGTTGTTTCAGGAAGGAAAGCTTTACTATAGTAGAGCCCTCATTTATGCTTTAAAAACTTACAAAGCTAGTGCATGGAAAAAACATTTTTAACAAAATAGAAACTATAAGAAACATGAAAACAAGCAATATCTGCAATAGTGGGATACTAGAAGCTTTCACAGTAAATTCAGGGAAAATCAAGGATTTTTCTTTTTCCCACTAGTATTTGACATAATTCTAAAAATAGTAGCAAAATACTTAGACAAGAGAGGAAATTAATGATGTAAACATTGGCAAAGAGGAAACAAAATTATCCCTATTTGCAGACAATTTCATGATTTGCTTTTATGAGAACCAGAGAAGCTACAAAAATTGAGATACCATCAATAAAATAATAGTACACAAAGTAAATCCAAAAAAAGTTCAGGTTTTTGCATATCAACAATAAAATCTATAAGAAAATAAAACAAAAAGGCATCTTAAAATAATCATAAAATGCATAGAATACCAGATTGATTCATAAATATATAGTCAGTATCTTTAAAAGGAATTACAAAATGCTCTTTAAGGAATCACATAAAAGGATGGATATACATTGCTCTGGATTGGATCAATGTTAGAAACTTGATGATACCATTTATAAATTTAGTGCTATATAATTCAAACCATGAAGAAGTTAATTTATAAATTTATAATAATAAGCCTTGCTAAAATAATAGCAAAATCAATTTAGAAGAACAAAATGTATAAAATCTCAAGAAAATTAATGGGAAAAATGGGAAGAAAGGAGAATTTTACTTTCAGACCTCAAATTATATCAGTAATCATGAAAAATATTTAGTATTGGTTTAAAAAGAGAAAAAAGAGCAACAGAAATGAAGATCAGTAGGACAGACTAATATTGAAGAATCAGAAATAACTGAACTCAATAACCCAATGTTCAAGAATCCTGAGAACATTGACATGATTTTCTATTTCACAAGAAATTCTTAGAAAAATGTAAAGCAGTTTGACTTTTTAAAAAAGGCTATTTTTTTCCAAGACATAAGCATGGATAATTCACCATTAACCCTTGCAAAACCTTGTGTTCCAAATTTTCCTTCCCTTTCACCTCCTCCCCTAGATGGCAAGTAGTCCAATATATGTTAAACTTGGTAGAAATATATATGCATATATATTTATACAATTATCTTGCTGCACAAGAAAAATCAAATCAAGCCAGAAAAAAAAATGAGACAGAAAATAAAATGAAAGCAAACAACAACAAAAAAAGTGAAAAAAGTATAGTCCTCTCTCTGTGTGTAGATGCCTCTGTTCATCACAAGATCATTAGAAATGGTCTAAATCATCTCATTGTTGAAGAGAGCCACATCCATCAGAATTGATCATTTTATAATCTTGTTGCCATGTACAATGATCTCCTGGTTCTGCTTGTTTCATTTAGCATCAGTTCATGTAAGTTTCTCCAGGAAAAGGCTATTTTTTCTTTGAAATTTTTAAAGTTTTAAACTTAACCACCAAAAATGCCATTTCTATATACACAGAAAAAAAATATTATATCAAACAAGAATCTCCATTTCTCACCATTTGCTTTCTTCAGAAAAATATATATATAATAAATGCTTTATATAGTGCATTGAAAACTGTCCTGTTTGTATGTGCCTCCTATTGAGATTCATTTTTTTTGTGTGTGCATTTAAAAATATATTACAAAGGCTTTCTTTTTGGACATGACTTGTTAACTCCTTCTTCCCTTCTCATTCCCTTTCCCTATGTAAACTATAAGGAGAGGAGGGAGAGAAAGAGAAAGACAGAAACAGAGACAGTTGGATTCACCCACAGAGAGTCAGAGACAGAGAAAGAAACCCTTTTAACAAAAAAGCAGGGTCAAACAAAATAAATAGAACAGCTACATCAAAAAAAATGTAAATGTATGTCTCTATACCTTGTATCCATCACATATTTGCCAGGATGTTGAAAACTTGTTTCATCATGGGTTCTCTGGAGACAACGTTATTATTAAATGATACAATATTTCTAAAGCACTTAGCACAATTTCTGGTGCATAGAAGGTGCTTAGTAAGGGCTTGTTACTGTATTGATCAGAATTCTTAAATCTTTCAAAATTGTTTTTTCTTTACAATGTTTTTGTCTTTTAAAAAATGTTCAAATTATTTCAATTTGCATCAGTTCATACTACTCAATTCTATGCAAAATTGCCCCTTGGCAATTTCTTCCTTCAAAATTCATCCATACCAATGGATTTCCTTAGATATCTAGGTAAATTTTCTCTGGGTCCCCATACCTAACCACAATATTGTTTGGTTCCTGATTGACTCAGATTGAATAAAAATAGCAGTCATTTCTGTTTTGGCCAGAAACCCTGAGGGTATTCCCTTCCCAGATTCATTTATTCATTTGTTTGTATATTTATATTTTGTGGACTAGGGGAAAGAGGAGATTCTTTGCCTTAATCAACACTTAGTCTTAATCACTAAATGGGTATGACCCCAGTTAAACTGAGACCTGTTGAAGACTTTAGCTTAAAAAGGTCAAGGTTTCCCATTTCATCCAGGGCCATTTCCAATTGCCCTGATTTTATATCTAACCCTGGACCCAGATGGCTCTGGAGGGAAAAGTAAGGCAAGTGACCTTCCATAGTGTTCCCTTACTTAAATGTGACTTGCATGTCACAGCATCAGCTTCCTTATGTCTTGGTCCTCTTCCAGAATGAGAAGGAAAACAAGGACAAACAAAAACAACAATCCAATGAATCCTTTTCAGAAGAAGGTTCATTCACATGGAATATCTAACTCAATCAACAATGGGACAGATAAGGGCAGCTAGGTGGGCACAGTGGATAGAGCACCAGCTCTGAAGTCAGGAGGATCTGAGTTCAAATCTGGTCTCAGACACTTAACACTTCTAGCTATGTGAGCCTGGGCAAGTCACTTAACTCCAATTACCTCAGCAAAAAAAAAAAAAAAAAGGATATATAAGGAGCAGTTAAAAAAATAAAACAAAAGAAAAAGACCAGATAAACCTGAAATTCAAAGAGATGTTCCCCAAAGGAATTAAGCACCTAGAGTTGATTACTTTACGATTCTAGTCTAGCAGTCAAGAGTTAGACTACTTCCATTCCATAAAAATCTCATTAGTGAGGTAAATTATCTACTTATAAAAAAGAAATGAACATTTACAATCTATATGTGGTATAAACAAAAGTGATTGGATGATATTGAAGAAATAAATACAACAATACAACAGATAGTAGTAGTACTCAAAATTGTTGTGCCACAGTTCCCATGTCTCAGTTTCCCTCAATTGCTCTGTTTCAGTTTCCCTTGATTGTTCTGCCCAAAAATAGCAACCTCCTTCCTTCTGACCATCAGAAATAATTGGACTCACATTAAAAGGAGTCATAAAACCTCCAGATGAGGGGCAGCTAGGTGGCGCAGTGGATTGAGCACCAGCCCTGAAGTCAGGAGGACCTGAGTTCAAATCTGGTCGCAGACACTTAAAATTCCCTATCTGTGTGACCCTAGGCAAGTCACTTAACCCCAATTGCCTCAGCAAAAAAAAAAAAAACAAAAAACTCCAGATGTTTCACCTCAATGTACCCCTTATCTTTTTGGCTTCAGACTTCCCATCTCCCAGTTCCTTCTCAAGCTTCCTTTATTCCCTATCTGTCAGAATTGAATTGATAGCCCTTCCTGGAACTCAATTCTCCTCCCCTCCCCCTCCCCAGTGCTCAAACCCCTCCTTCTGCCTGGTGAGTCCTTTGTTCCCAAAAATCCTATAAGAATGCTATGACCAAACTTACTATTTGCTGGACCTGCTTGAGATCCAGTTGGCTGGTAGTTTAAATTCTCAATGGACTGTGTGCTTTGAGACAAGAGTCTCAGCAGTCTCAATCCATAGCTATGGATTCTGAACTCTCAATTAATATCAATAAAGTATTATCTAATCTCCAATGTCTGATACTGCCTCAGTTTCTCCCTGAGCATTACAAAATTAGTAGTAGTCAAAAATGACAGAAAAAGCTATCACAATGAAACAAGTCTGACATGTAAAGAAATTCAGTATAAAATAGAATATCCAATTATAGTCTAAAATAAAAGAGAAAAGCAGTAATTTTTCTCTAGTGGATTCCTGAAATTAGATATTTAGTAACAAAAATCCTAGGTGGAAAAGAAAATGACTGCAGTGAATCCTTGTAAAAGCAAAGGGCCACAAATTATCCAGAATGACCAAATCCCTTTATTATATAAGGCAGCTAGGTGGAATGGATTAGAGTATCAAGCTGGGTTCCAGGAAGACTTAGTTTAGATCCTACTGCATACACTTACTAGCTATTTAACTCTGGGCAAGTCATTTAATCTTTACCTATTTCAATTTGCTCATCTGTAAAAAAGTAATAGTAGCACATATCTTTCAAGGTTGTAGTTTGGTTAAAATGAGATATTTGTAATGTTCTTTGCAAACATTAATATGCTACAAAATATTATTGCTATCATTGTTATTATTGTTAGCATTATGTTAGCTATACTATTTTCAAAGTTGTAGTTTTTGTATAAATAGTTCTCTTCATTCCTTTCACTTCACTTTTCATCTTTTCATAGAAATTTTTCTAGGTTTTTTTGGAATACAAATCTTTTGTCATTTCTTACAGTGCCACTTTTTATTACATTCCTATAGTATTGTTTCTTCAGCTATTCTCCAAATGATGGCCACCACATTATTTTAAAGCTATTTGCTTGAACAAAAAAGTGATGTTATTAATACTTTTGTACATGAGTCTTTTTCATTTTTTATTTAATTCCCTGGGGCAAATATTTATTACTGTTGAGTCCAAAGATATTCAGTTTAATGTCTATCGGTTATTTAGAGAGGTTTGAGAAATTCAATTGAGAGAAGTTAAAGGGATTTATGAACTGTTTTGTCAGAAAGTATTTCCATTGCAAATCTTTCATTCTTTTCCTGTCTAAACTCCAAACTTCCTCCATCAAATTTCAGAACCCTTTTATCAATGATTCAACCATCGTGGAGTCCAAATTGAAACAATGTCCAAAAAGCTATCAAATCGTGCATAACACAGTGTCACTAATGGATCTGTATGCCAAAGAGATTAAAAAAAAAAGAGGGAAAAGGACCACATTTGCAAAAATGTTTAGAGCAAATCTTTTTGTAGTGGCAAGGAACTAGATATTGAGTGGATGCCCATCAGTTAGGGAATAGCTGAATAATTTATAGTATATGAATGCAATGGAATATGATTGCTATATAAGAAATGATGATCTGACTGATTTCAGAAACTCCTGGAAAGGTTTATATGAACTGATGTTGAGTGAAGTGAGCAGAAGCAAGAGAATATTATATACCGTAACAACAAGATTATAAGATGATCACCTGTGATAGACTTGGGTTTTCTCAACAATGTGATGATTCAAAGCAATTCCAATAGATTGGGGCAAAAAAATGTCATCCATACCCCAGAGAGAGAACTATGGAGACTGAATATAAATCAAAGCTTAGTTTTTTCACATTTTTTTTGGTCTTGTTCATTTGTTTGCTTTCTTTCTTGTTTTTTTTTCTTTTTGGTCTGATTTTTCTTGTATAGTATAACAAATATGGAAATATATTAAAAATAATAGCACATATTTAAGCTAAGAAAAAAGGAAAACCTTTCCTTTCACCATGGAAACTCAATCCATACCTTATTTTCACACATTGGAGATATCTTCTACCTCTGTAGCTTCTCCTTCTGGTTATGTGTTTTGTCCTAGAACCTTTATTAAAAAGGAGAATCAGGAAATTGTTTTCATTCTTCTGCAGTGTACACTCCTGAACTTCTATTACATTTCTGTTTCCTTTTATGTGTTGTCTTTCCCTTTGGAATATAAACTCATTGAGGTCAGGGACTGTCTTTATACTCTTGGTGCTTGGCATCATGCCTAGGACATAGGAATCACTTACTAAATGCTTGTTGACTGACTGAATGGAAGCTTAGAGCAACAGCCAAGTGCAATATGAACTTACTTCTAACACATCAGAGAGGAAGTGAGTAGACAATTATGAGAAATAATTAAATAAGATGAGGGGAAGCAATTGAGAAAATAAATCTGCAGAAGATTGGACATGAGATCCTGCTAAATCACAATAATTCAAGGACATTTGTAGATTAACCTTGAAAAAAGGGGGGAATTCAAAATGGAATAGAGTGGTCAAAGTTGTTGCAGTAAAATACTGTCCTCAATAATGATGGAGGAATTGCCTATCATCTTGGGACCAGATGTACTATGTGAGGAAGTCATACTGGTACCTGTAAACATGATGATGGCAAGAAAGACTAACTGAAAGAATACATAGGAGAGAAACACATGTTAAATGTGTTTTCAATGAAATTTCAATGGAAAAAAGATAACTAATGATAGTATGCTTGCCTAGAAGTATTTCATGAAAATGACTTGCATGGAAAATATCCTGGGTGAAAACATGGGAAGAGAACATGCAGATGGGCTTTCACTGCATAGAGAAAAGAATTTAATATAGATATAAGGTTGTGTCTATTATTTATTGATTTTTAAAATAAACATTTGAATCACCAGAATAAAGTGCATTCTTGAAGGATGTGCTCAAACAAAGGGTCTCCCAGGTATATGTTAAAGTAATACAAGATTCTTTGCTAAATGTTACTATGGGGATACTTGATTGAATTATTTGCTGAAAATTTTTCTTTTTTAAGAGTTTTATTGATATATTTGTTTTAACACTGTTTACATGTCCTAAAGTATCCCTCACTAATAACTACCCTACTTAGGATCCATACTTCACTGCAAATAATTTTTTTAAAGAAAGAAAAGATGAGAGAAGATTAGCAAAATAAAACAGTATATCAGCAGTTTGATAGCAAATGCAATATTCTGCACCCATACTACTTGATCTTTTCAAGGAAAGAAGGAAGGAAACTACATCTTGAAAAAGCTTGGTCATTGAAATGACACAGATTTTTTTTTTTTTGCTACTGTTGTTCTTTCCATTTACATGGTGTATATACTATTTTCTCAGCTTGCTTAATTTTACATCAGTTTACTTATGTTCTCCTAGACTTCTATTAATTCTTCAGATCCAGAGGTACTGAGGTGAGACAGTGGATACAGTAATGGTCCTGGAGTCAAGAAAACCTAAGTTAAAATCTGGTTTTAGCCTTTTACTATTACATTGTGACCCTAGGCACATCATTAGATCTCTATAAATCTCTACCTCAACTATTAAATGGGGATAATAATAGCACCTTCCTTCCAGAGTTGTTGTGAGGATCAAATAAGATAAAATTTACAAAATCTTCTTGGCACAATTCTGCACATATAATAGATGCTTACTTTCCTTCATTTGTGGGCAGACACCATGAATTCTCCTTTATTTTTTATTGTTATAGCATATATCTGATTCTCATTACTTATTGCTATATTGATTAATTCTTCATATTCTACCCCCCAAAAAATTGCCATAGTGTAGGAAAGAGGGCAAAGATTACTTTCTCCATTTTATAAAGAAAAAGGCTAGAGATTGCTTGTGGTTATAAATAATTTTTGACAGTCCTGCAATAGTCTTTCAACAAGTATATGGAAAAATCAACAAGGACAGAAAATCTGGAGACAGACTAGCCTCCACACTGAAACCCTTCCTCCATTATTTAGCTATAATTAGTGACAAACTTCCATATGGTGACTTTTCTAGGCCCAGATGGGTTGTTGTCATGTTGCACATGATCTTTGCTTCTCTATGAAGGAGACATGAGTAATCTTGGAAATATTAAGCTGACTAACTATATTTATCTTTATCTCTTTGGTGGATAACATGTCAGCCTCTTCCCCAGGTGGTAGGTGGCTTATGGTGTTATAAAGACCCACCTGCTCCAAAATTCAAGAGCCTGGGAATCTGTGATGTCCCTGCTGTAAACCCTCTCACTCACATATTTCTAGCTTCAAATAGTCAATACTTGCCCTTTTCTGCTGAGCTTCATTCCTGAGGAAAATACTCTTCCACCCACCTGTTGCTTTAGATCTGATTCATTGAACCTTCTTATCCATAGTAGAGAGGTTGGGGGAAGAATGGCTTTTTTCTTCATGTATTGATTCTCAAAACAAAGGATAGAAGAAGTCTTATAGATTCAATATTAGACATGCACTTACCTGTAGTGGAATATAAGAGTCATATATCTTCACTGACCATTCTTCTATACAAAGGGAATATTTCAATTTGGTCTCCTGGTCTTTCACTCTACAAACTCAAATGAATATATCTTCTGCCCTGAGATTTTCATTTTCCTAAGAATACAAAAATAAAAAAAACCTTCCTGGAACTGATTCTTTTGAAACAAAAGCCCAGTGAGACACAATGATTCCTAAGATGCATAGATTATTAAGAGGAATAGAATTATATAAATAGAAAGGAAAGGAAGCTTATGTATTTGAATTAGTTATCAACCTTGCCACAAAAACTCACCCTGGAATTCTGAAGGCAAATACCTTAGCAGAAAGAGATCACCAACATTAGTTGTCTCTATCACTGTTCTCATGAGAAGTAAATGGTGGGAATCCTGGATTTGAAGATCCTGGGTTCAAATTTCTTTTCTTTTTCTATTTGCTATCTGTGTGACTTTGATGAGGTCACTTGCCATTTGGGCTTTGTTTTTCTTGTGTAATGGTATGGTAAGATTGGAGTGGATGACAAGCTACAACTTGATAATCCTCTAAATCTCTGAATCTTACTCCATAGATAACCTTGGGTGGATCCCTTAATTTATTTTTCCTCCCTTTAATTTCTTTGGACTTTGAATGGGAAAAACTGAGAGAAGACTTCTCATAAGAATGTGGCCTTGACCTATGTCTTAATTGTAACTTCAGACTTTGTAATAACAAGTTGAGTATAGCTAAAAGCTGCAGGAGTTCAATTATCTTAGATAAACATTTCCCTCCTGTTTCTACTCTCCTCCATCTTTTCATTAGCATTAAGTACCTAATACCATAAAAAATGTGTTATTGACTAGTATTTGTTTCTGGGGTACATATTTAGTCTCTGGGTAAATTAGAACACCCCAAAGGAAGAAAAGGTCATAAGTGAGGGTGGAGACTTCTACATTAGGGTCTATATAATCCTGCATTTGCAGCTTGTGCTTTGCATTCCTCCACTGAAGCCTTACCTGTTAGGAATTGCCCTTTCTCACCAGATCATAATAATTTTTTTTTTTTTGCTTTTACCTTGAGAGTCTCTGGTTTCAGTTTGGGTAAAGATAGCTGTCCCACAGTTTGGGGGGCTTGTTCAGGATATTTCTTGTTCATAACAGGTCTCTCCTGTACTGAATTCTTGGGCAGGTGCCCTCTAAAGAGTTCTCCAGGGGTCTTTGGACTCAGCTCAGGAATTCCTATTCTGATCAGGCAAATTCCCAAAGATAGAGCACTTGGAAAAAGCAAAAACAGAAAAGCAAAACTAGCAAAGACAGAGGATTAATTCAGCTCAGAGATAAGCCAGATGAGAAAAGTTTGAAATCAGTCAGGTAAATTGTGTACAACCCAGGTAGAACAAGAAATTGGTGAGGCTGGGAGAAACTGTAAGAGTACTTTCCCTTTGACAAGACTTGGTGAGCTGCCATGGTGAGTGGGATTGGGATTGGAAAATTTTAAATGGTTAAAGACTGTAACAGGCTAAAATTTCCCTTTGATATTGGGAAGCACTAAGTGGTTAGAATCAATTAGAGTGCACCCTTTGGTAAAATCAGATGAATCCTCCATCAAAGATGGCAAGATACTGTGAACATGGGAAAGGAACAATCAAAGGTAGCTAACTCTAAAAATCTATCTAGTATCTCTAGAAGATAGCCATTTATGAAGAATTGGGTTGAAGTATTAATATTTATAGGGATTAAATATTGTTGTTTTGTTTATGCTTTGCTAAAAGGAACTGTCAATCCCCTGAGGGCTTCGTGTAAATTAAAAGGAGCCTTTAATACCCAGCTGGCTGGCTCCTATGACTGCAGCTCCAAAGCTCCCCTCTTCATTTCCATTCCAAGGAGAGGCTGAGAATGGGAGTTCCATTGATTTAGAAAAGCCGTTTGTGTTTGTGTGTATGTGTGTGTCTGTGTGAGTCTGTGCTTTGTCTTCTATGTTTCTCTCAGTAAATTGAATTACAAAGGAAAAGATGGCTATTTGGGATTTAAAAGCACTTGTTTTGTATATAATTGGATTTTTGCAAATAGCTTTTAGCTGGAGAGAGGAAGAACTAGTTCTGAGATAGGAAAAGTTTTTAATTGCCACATCAAAAAAAAATAAAAGAAAAAAAAGAAAAAAAACTGACATATTTCTGTAGACCTAGACCTGGCCAATTTGGGTCAACTGCTTAAACATCTTCGCAAATTATGGGGTTTTTGAGACTAATTACTTACATGACTAAAAGCCTTCAGAGGACCTGAATCTGAGGCTTATAGAAAAACTGAAAAAGAAAAAAAAAGTGCCCTCTCTGGTATTTTCCATGTTTCTCTCCCTTGGAGAGCCTTGTGGAATCTGTCCTGGGTAGGCTGGCATCTCTGGCTGGTCTGGATTCTTCTGGGGTTTGTGCTGTTACCCCAAAATCTTTGACATGCCCCCCAGCATTTCTCACATGAAAGGTGTTAGTCACTGGGCCACAGACTTGTAGCTGGACAATTGAGTCCAAATTCCTTTGACTGGTAATTCATTGCTGACTGGTAATGTTGTCAATAATAATCTGATCAACCGAGAACCACTCCTTCCAGAGAACACTCCTTCCTACTATGAGTCATAGAATTAGCATATCTATGATTGATAGCTGTATAAGTGTATCTCCTTGCTTCAGTTTCTTTACTGGATTCCCTTAGAATTCAGTCCTCTTTGTAATGGCATGCCATTACTTTCAATAAAACTTTTCCTGTTGACTAGGAAAAAAAAAATTCTCTGATGCTCCCCCCCATCTCCAAAGTCCCGAAATTCACCAATTTCTAGATGGACTTGAAAGGGCAGTTTTATGACCCCTTATATTTTGGGGTTGTTTGTGTTTGTTTATTCTGAAATAAGATTTTAGAAATAAATGTGCATTAATATTGAAGTATTGCTACCAGAAGTTGAAATCTATATTTGATTTAAGTTTAAAAAATGGGTTATTAAAACAAAGTTCTCTGGCAATTTATGAACTGTGCTTTAACATTTTGTCAGCCCTGCTGGATGTTATAAATATTGTGAAATTTGGTTCAAAGTTTAGATAGTACCTATATTCTGAATCTTAAAGCTTGTCTTGCCTTCTCCATTTAACAAAAAAAAATTAAAGCAAGAAAATTTAGTGTATGGGACTATGTGTAATTGCAAAACAAATTGTATCTGAAAGGTGTGTAATAAGGCTACAGATAAACAAGAAGGTATTGAGGAGGTGTCCCTCTAGGGGGAGGGAGCCTGGCTCCAAAATATTCAAGTTAAGTTTCACTGACACAAGTGGGAAAACAGAGATATTTACTGATTTAGTGGTCCATTTGATAGAATGGGTAGAAGCTTTCCCCTGAGCTCTGCTGCCTTAAGAAGGGTTAGTGGAATAACATTGAAAAAAAATGTACCTAAGCATGAATTGGTAGAGACTAATGATTCTGATAATGGAACACACTTTACTTCTAAGGTTTTATAAGAAATAATAAAGAGGGATTGCAAATTAGTGGCAATTCCAAACACCTGGGCATCTGCCCTCATCAGAGAAAGTAGAAAAAATGAACCAGGTTATTAAGAAACAGATTACTAAATTGATTTTAGAGTCTAAATTGCCCTATTGCTTTGTTAAAGAATTAGAACTGTACCCAGAAATGACATGGGACTTTTCCCATATAAGATTGGTTTATTTTTATTTGGGAAGAGAAAGGGAAGGACCCTCTTTTGAAAGAAAATAGATAGGTTTTTAAGGAATTATATACTGACAGTGTCCTCATCCCTTTCAGCCCTTGGGAAGCAAGGAAAAAACAGGGTGGGAAGGACTTTACCAGATGTTACAGATAACTGAAACTGTAGTCTTAGGCTGAGAACACCAGGGTTAAAGGACCTGTGGAAGAATCTCAAGAATGGACTGTTAGGGGCAGCTAGGTGGTGGAGTAAATAGAGCACCAACTCTGAAGTCAGGAGGACCTGATTTCAAATCTAGTTTCAGACACTTAATATTTCCTAGCTTTGTTACACTGGGCAAGTCATTTTACCCCAATTGCCTCAGCCAAAAAAAAATTAATAATAAAAAGAATGGATTGTTAAGGACAATTTATAACCTCTAAAATTAACTTTGCACCAGAGTGCAATTGGAAATATTTTGGGAGGAGGAGAGATTAATTGTGGATAGAAGAATTTTAACAATATGGGTATTATACCTGTTATTTATATTTCCAGAAAAGTTTATAGGGATTCCTCTATTGGAGGAAGTTGAATTAACATATTTTAGGAAGAAGAAATTACTCATGTTAATTCTGATATTAATGTTAATTCTGTTCTCTAATGTGAAATTAGCAAAGCATATTCTATATTCTATGTGAGTTTTTAATTGGTTGTATTGAGTCATCTTAAAGTTATTCCCATTGTTTAGAGAGATTCAAAGAACAGTGGTCTATGTCTTTGTCGCTTTGGCATGGCTAATATCTGAACATGTTTTGATATAGATTGCTTATTTAGTAAAGTAAAATGATTTGTGTGATGTAATGTTGTGTAATGTTGAATTTAGAACCCATATACTTAGATATGAAGATAAGCTGTGAATTTTCTAGGATGAATCTCTTACTGTTATCAATGTAAGATTATCAATACTTATTTAGGATATGTGATCCTTGAGTGCTAAATTCATCTAAAGCTTTGATTAATGAGACTTGCTATTTGAGATAAAATCTCTTGGGACTGTAGTTGCTATTCTTTGGAGTTTCTAATTCACATATGATGGTCTGATGAATCATCAAGCCAGAAATCTACCATCTGAAAGGAATATGCCACAAGCTACTCAGAAGAATGTGGTCCTGAATTGTTACAGGTGTAGGTTGGTATCTGGGCAAGATTTGGGAGGACAACCTTAACTTCCACTTAAGGTGAGATGCTTCTGACGTGGTTTTCCAATGGTATTCCTTTGAATAAGAACCCGCCTTATTATTCCTGAATCTGGCCATAAGGTGGAATTGTTATTGCATACAATTACCTAAAAGTCAAACTGAGCTAAGAATACTTTATTCTGTAATGTATGTACTCTCAGGCTGAGGGCTGAAGGACCAGTTTTTTTTTTTTTATAATCTTGTTCCTGCTTTTTCCTCTTATAGAAAATTTCTATAATCAAGATAGTTAATAGAAGCTATGAGCACAATTCAAGTATGTAAGATCCTGTAGCTTCCTATATGAAAATATGTAGTCATTATATCCTAAATAAGTACGTATTTGGCTCAGTCATCTGTCTGTTGTTAAGTGCATATATTTGTCTATTTCTTTTAGCATTTTTGCTGTTGCTGACATTCATGATAGGCTTCTGTTATTTGTGAAAGGTTATCTATTCTAATTATTAGGAACACAAATGGTTAGGGTGATAGATGGCCCCAGATTAGAGTTGGAGGTACAGAACTCCAATTTGTATGTTGAATAGGCTCATTAGACTCCATGCCATGTTTGAAATAATTATTAACCAGATGACAAAGGCACTGGATTTGTTAGAAGAGCAGTCCACTCAGAATAGAGAAGCAGTACTCCAAGACAGATTGGTATTAGATTACTTGTTGGCTGAAGAAGATGGAGTTTGTGGGAAATTAAATCTATCCACTTGCTGTGAAAAAAATTGATGATAATGGATATGTAGTGAAGGAAATGGCCAAAGACATCAGAAAATTGCCCCATGTCCCATTCTTGACTTGGTTCTCACCATTTAATACCTCTTGGTGGTCTTGGTCTGGAGGCAGCTGGTAGAAACAGGTTCTTTGTTTCCTTTAAGTGGAATCATACTACTCCCTATCTTGCCTCCCTTGTGTGATACAGTTTATCACAAGGGTAATACATACATCATTGGTCAGGATGGTAAAGATTAAACAACCTGGAGGGGGATGTCCAATTAGACTTGGAGTATTAAAAGGATGAGGATGAACCCCAGTAGAGAAAAAGGACAAACCTGGCCCAGAGGGATTGAAGACTGAGGACAAGATGGTTTGGGAAATGTATTAAGAAGGATGTGATAAGTCTTCAAAGATAAATAAAGAAAAGGAGAGATTGAATGGGAAAAGCTGAGTGAAGTTCTCTCAAAAGAATTGACCTACACCCTAATTGTGAATTGACATTTTGCAATAACAAGGTGATCTATAATTAAAAGCTGCAAGTGTTTGATTATCTTAGATAAACAAACCTGTTTCTCCTTCCCCTACCCCTTTTCATTAGCATTAAGTATCTAATAGATAAACAGAGTGTTATTGACTAGTATTCTTTCTTTCTGGGGGCACATATTTAGTCTCTGAGTAAATTAGGACTCCCCAACCAATGGAAGAAAAAGTCAGAAGAAGAGGTAGGGGCTTCTGAGTTAGGGTCTATATAATTGTGTGTTTGCAGCTTGTGCTTTGCATTCCTCTACTGACACTGTGTCTATTGGGAGTTGCCCTTTCTAACCAGATTATAATAAATCTTTTTGTTTTGCCTTTTACCTTGAGAGTCTCTGATTTTAATTTGTGTAAGGATCACTGTATCACACAGACTTCAACTGATTGCTCTCTGAAACGAGAGGTTTGTATTTGATGGCTTCCAAGATTCAACTTTCCATCTATAATTCTGTCACACTCTATACGAATGACCTTGCAAAGTAACAATCTTTCTAGGTCTCAGTTTCCTCAACTGTAACATGAGGAGATTGGATTCTCTGATTTATAAGGTCCCTTCTAGCTCTAAATCTACAAACTCGCGCTTCCAATTACAGGCACCATGGTGGGAAGGGAAGAGGGCTAGAAGCTCAGAGGAATACCCCAAAGTGACTTCTCTGTTCCGCTGTCAGGGAGAGATCTAAAAGTACTCTTTCTTACCACCTACCTGCCAACTCATTAAAGAGACTGATAAATGAGAATTCTTCCATTTCACTGACTTCTGAAGAAAGAGACAACAGAAGACTTCTTGCTGAGAGAGACCTGCTGAAATGTGTATTTAAAAAAAATAGAGGGGGAAAAAGTAATTTCAAGGAGGCACTACTTGCATGCTGGGAAAATCTTGATATCCTAGCCTATCCTGGGGGCTTAGACTAGATAGCTGATTATAACCCTATGCTAATTAATGCCTCTCCTCCCCTCCCAGAGAGACAACAAGTAAGGTGCAATTAATGTCACCAAGTAATGAAGTAATGACATCAAGATTAATGACCAATTATTTTATCTAATTTGTCCCTATCACATTAGTGTTGTAAGAGAGGCTAAGAGTGCACACCAGAGGTGCTCATCATTTTCTTTTTCTGGTCTATTCTCCTGGGAGTTCTGAGGACACTTTTTTCTCTAATATTACTTAACATTTTGCTTCTTCCATCCTTGAAATAAAGGAAAGGTACATTGAGAGCACCAGCACACATACACATACAAAAATCAACCACTGACAAAAGTTAATGAAAGAATTCTGAGAAAATGGTGGAATAGATCAGAAACTTCCAAGCTCTCCAGATTTTCCCCACAAAGAAAACAAAATGGCATCTCAGGGCAAACACAGACTGATGAAAAATAAATAAGACTTGGGGCAGAACAGGAGTCCT
This sequence comes from Myrmecobius fasciatus, assembly GCA_023553655.1. Taxonomy (NCBI): domain Eukaryota; kingdom Metazoa; phylum Chordata; class Mammalia; order Dasyuromorphia; family Myrmecobiidae; genus Myrmecobius; species Myrmecobius fasciatus. Next base: position 142,252 of record JAJPUD010005880.1, read on the forward strand.
CCTAGAACAATCCAAAAAGAACTGAAGAAAGACCCTAAGACCTGGTATGAAGGGTAAATATTTCTGCAAAAATAAACAGAAAGCCCTAAGGCTAGCTGGGTTCTGTTGGAGCCTCAGCCTGAACTACAGGAACTTTCATCTGTCAAATAGCATTGGGAATGAGGGTCTGAGTGCAGAAAAAGTAACCGGTGCTAATAAAGAGCACCAGGTCCACCTGTGCTGCTGAAATTGTGCTCTGGGCAAGAAGGAATCATCACAGTCAGAGAGTGCAGATGCAGTGGGGCAAGGATGCTACTAGCTGCTGGCACTTGCAAGGAGTGAAGTTTTTGATTTGGAATTCCAGGTAAGAGGGGAAAGGTGAATGGAAGCCAACACTTACACTAATAATGCTGAAAAAAAATGAGCAGGAAAAAAAGAAAGAACCCAACCATAGAAACACAATATGGGAATAGAGAAGACCAGGGTTGGTCTCCGGGGGAGGATAGTGAAGTAAAAAAAGCCTCTCCTACCCCAAAGTCAAATGACTACTTGTCCAAAAAGGATCCATAGAAAAAGTAAAAAGAACCGAGTAGTCGGGGGGCAGAGCCAAGATGACAGATTGAAAAGGTGGCTTTCTGCCTCTCCTCCAATCTTCTCTCAAATCAACAATAAAATAAGCCTCTGAACTGATCTTCAAGTCAACGAACTCAGAAATATTTGGGCATGGCTCTCTGGAGAACTTCATATCAGGTTAGTCTGACTCGGACAAAGAGATAAATAGATGACTCCTGTGTAGGCCGGAAGTGAGGGTGGGACTCAGCTCAGCTTATCCTGGCAGAAATTCCAAACTCCAGACTCCAAATTCCAAACACCTGGAGTTTATCTGAGGCACTCGGGACACTCTGCCTTGATTGGGGGCAGGTGTTCTGGCAGACTTGCCTTGTTTAAGGAGTAATTCCGACTTAGTCCTAGCCCCCACCAGCCCAGCACCTTAAGTTAACTTGCCAAAGTGCCCCAAGGCAAAGCTTTTCAGCCGCCATTTTTTTCCCTACCTTAAAGAGATATCCACACTGTCTAAAAAAAATGAAGAAGCAAAAAAGAGCTCTCACCATAGACAGCTTTTATCAAGGCAAAGAAGCATTGACCCCAGATACTGAGGTTCTTCTAGATAAAATACCAGAAGAAGGTATTAAAGACCATCACTGGTCATTTTTTCAAAAGACCTTTCTGGAAGATTGCATAAAGAACCTCAAAAGAGAGCTGGAGGATAAATGGGAAAATAAACTGAAATCAGTGCAAGAAGGATACAATATCTTGCAAGAAGGATAAGATGCCCTGCAAAAGAGATATGAAAAAGACACCAATTTATTGAAAAATAAAATTAGTGAAGTGGAAAAAGAGTGCAATGAAAAAATTGGCCAGTTACAAAAGGAGCTTAAAAGGTAACTGAAGAAAACAACACTTTAAAAATCAGAATTGAACAAATGCAAGTGAATGACTCAATAAGACTTGAAGAATCAGTCAAACAAAAACAAAAAAATGAAAAATTTGATAACTTTTTGAGCATATGACTAGAAATAGTTTCGATTTCTTCATCTGAAAATTGTCTGCTCATATCCTTTCACCATTTATCAAATGGAGAATGGCTTGAATTCTTATAAATTTGAGTCATTTCTCTCTCTATATATATTTTTTAATTAAAGCTTTTTATTTACAGAATATATGAGTGATTTTCTGCATTGACCTTTGCAAAAAAAATTTTTTTTGGTTCCAAATTTTTCTCCTCCTTCCCCCCGCCCCCATCTCCAGATGACAGGTAGTCTAATACATGCTAAATATGTTAAATTATATGACAAATCCAATAGATGTATACATATCTATACAGTTATCTTACTGCACAAGAAACATCAGATCTAGAAAGAGAAAAAATAAACAACCTAAGAAAGAAAACAAAATGTAAGCAAATATTCACAGAAAGCATTAAAATGTTGTGGTCCACACTCTGTTCCCATAGGCCTCTCTCTGGATATATATGACTATCTTCATCACTGAACAATAGGAACTGGTTTGAATCACCTCATTGTTGAAGAAAACCATGTCCATCAAAATTGATCATCGTATAGTCTTGTTGCTGTGTATAATGATCTCCTGGTTCTGCTCATTTCACTTAGCATCAGTACATGTGGGTATCTCCGGGCCTCTCTGAAATCATCCTGTTGTTCATTTCTTTTTTTTTTCCTTTGTTATTTTCTTTTTCTTTTTTTTTTAATTTTCTTTTTTTTATTTTATTTGCATAACATATGTGTGGGTAATTCTTCAACAATAACCCTTACATAGCTTTCCGTTACAAATTTTTCCCCCAACTCCCCACCCCTCCCCTAGATGGCAGGATATCCACTACATGTTAATTATGTTAAAATATTGGCAAATCGAATATATGTATACATATTTCCAAACTTATCATTGTTGTGCAAGAAAAATCTTGTCTACACAAACGATATATCAGATAAAGGAAACACAATGTAAGCAAACATCAATCAAGGAGTATGAGAATGTTATGTTGTGGTCCACATTTCACATCCCTCTCTCTGGGTGTATGTGGCTTTCTTCAGTGAACAATTGGAGGTGGTTTGAAACATTTCATTGTTGAAGAGAGCCATGTCCATCAGAATTGATCGTCATATAGTACTGTTGTTGCCGTGTATAATGATCTCCTGGTTCTGCTCATTTCACTCAGCATCAGTTCATGTAAGTCTCTCCAGGCCTCTCTGAAATCATCTTGCTGGTCATTTCTTACAGAACAATAATATTCCATAA
>JAJPUD010005881.1:0-74714 GCA_023553655.1 Myrmecobius fasciatus
GGTCGTTTCTTACAGACCAATAATATTCCATAACATTCATATACCATAATTTATTCAGCCACTCTCCAATTGATGGGCATCCCTTCAGTTTCCAGTTTCTAGCCACTACAAAAAGGGCTGCCACAAACATTCTTGCACAGGTGGGGCCCTTTCCCTCCTCTAAGATCTCTTTGGGATATAGGCCCAGTAGAAACACTGCTGGGTCAAAGGGTATGCACAGTTTGACAACTTTTTGAGCATAGCTCCAAATTGCTCTCCAGAATGCTTGGATCCATTCACAGTTCCACCAACAATGTATTAGTGTCCCAGTTTTCCCACATCCCCTCCAACATTCATCGTTATCTTTTCTTGTCATTTTAGCCAATCTGACAGGTGTGTAGTGGTATCTGAGAGTTGTCTTAATTTGCATTTCTCTGATCAATAGTGATTTGGAGCAACTTTTCATATGACTAGAGATGGTTTATTTTCATCATCTGAAAATTGTCTGTTTATATCCCTTGACCACTTATCTATTGAAGAGTGGCTTGAATTCTTATATATATGAGACAATACTCTATATATTTTAGAAATGAGGCCTTTATCAGAACCATTAAATGTAAAGATGATTTCCCAATTTGATGCTTCCCTCCTAATCTTGTCTGCATTTGTTTTATTTGTGTAGAAACTTTTTAACTTAATATAATCAAGATTATCCATCTGGCGTTCAATTAGGAGTTCCAGATCTTCTTTGGACATAAATTTATTCCATCTCCACAGGTCTGAGAGGTAAACTATACGTTTTAGTTTACGTTCCTTTAATTTGCTTACAAAATCACTCTTTATATCTAGATCATGAACCCATTTAGATCTTATCTTGGTATGTGGTGTTAGGTATGGGTCAAGCCCTAATTTCTTCCACACTAGTTTCCACTTTTCCCAGCAGTTTTTGCTGAATAGTGAGTGCTTATCCCAAAAGCTGGGGTCTTTGGGTTTATCAAACACTAAATTGTTAAGGTTATTGCCTAGATTGTCCTGATAACCAATCCTGTTCCACTGATCGACTGCTCTATTTCTTAGCCAGTCCCAAACGGTTTTGATGACCGCTGCTTTATAATATAATTTTAGATTTGGTACAGCAAGGCCACCTTCATCTGCCTTTTTTTTTTCCTTAATCCCCTTGAAATCCTTGACCTTTTGTTCTTCCAAATGAACTTTGCTACTATTTTTTCTACATTTGTAAAATAATTTCTTGGGAGTTTGATTGGTATGGCACTAAATAAGTAAATTAGTTTGGGTTATATTGTCATTTTTATTATGTTCGCTCTGCCTACCCATGAGCACTTAATATTTTTCCAATTGATTAGGTCTGATTTTATTTGTGTGGAAAGTGTTTTGTAGTTTAGTTCGTATAGTTTCTGACTTTTCCTTGGCAGATAGATTCCCAAATATTTTATCCTATCATCTGTTATTTGGAATGGAATTTCTTTTTGTATCTCTTGCTGCTGAACTTTATTGGTAATATATAAAAATGCTGATGATTTATGTGGATTAATTTTGAATCCTGCAACTTTGCTAAAGTTGTGAATTGTTTCTATTAGTTTTTTAGTTGAGTCTTTAGGGTTCTCTAAGTATACCATCATGTCATCTGCCAAGAGTGATAATTTGGTTTCCTCATTACCTACTCTGATTCCTTTTATCTCTTTTTCTTCTGTTATTGCTAAAGCTAACATTTCTAATACAATATTAAATAGTAATGGTGACAGTGGGCAGCCTTGTTTCACTCCTGATCTGATTGGGAATGGTTTTAGTTTGTCTCCATTACATATGATGCTTGCTGATGGTTTTAAATAGATGCTACTGATCATTTTAAGGAAAAGCCCATTTATTCCTATACTCTCTAGTGTTTTTAATAGGAAAGGGGTGTTGGATTTTATCAAAGGCTTTTTCTGCATCTATTGAGATAATCATAGGGTTTTTAATAATTTGGTTTTTAATATAATTAATTATCCTGATAGATTTCCTAATGTTGAACCAGCCCTGCATCCCTGGTATAAATCCTACTTGGTCATAGTGTACTATCCTGGGGATAGCTTTCTGTAATCTCATTGCTAATATCTTATTTAAAATTTTTGCATCAATATTCATTAGGGAAATTGGTCTATAATTTTCTTTCTCTGTTTTCACCCTAACTGCTTTAGCTATCAGCACCGTATCGGTCTCATAGAAGGAATTTGGCAGCATACCTTCTGTCCCTATTTTCTCAAATAGTTTATATAGTATTGGAATTAATTGTTCTTTGAATGTTTGGTAGAATTCACATGTAAATCCATCTGGCCCTGGAGATTTTTTCTTAGGGAGTTGGTTAATAGCTCGTTCTATTTCTTTTTCTAATATGGGGCTATTTAAATAGTTTATATCCTCTTCTGTTAACCTGGGCAATCTATATTTTTGTAGATATTCCTCCATTTCATTTAGATTATCAAACTTACTGGCATAAAGTTGGGCAAAGTAAATCCTAATTATTGCTCTAATTTCCTCTTCATTGGAGGAAAGTTGTCCCTTATCATTCTTGAGACTAACAATTTGATTTTCCTCTTTCCTTTTTCTTATCAAATTAACTAAAGGCTTATCTATTTTGTTGGTTTTTTCATAGAAACAACTCTTAGTTTTATTTATTAATTCAATAGTTTTCTTATTTTCAATTTTATTAATTTCTCCTTTTATTTTTAGAATTTCCAATTTAGTATTTAATTGAGGGTTTTTAATTTGTTCTTGTTCTGGTTTTTTTAATAATAATCCCAGTTCGTTGATGTTTTCTTTCTCTATTTTATGCAAGTAAGCATCTAGAGATATAAAACTGGCCCTTATAACCGATTTGGCCATATCCCACAAATTTTGGTATGATGTCTCCTTATTGTTATTCTCCTGGATGAAATTTTCGATTGTGTCTATGATTTGTTCTTTCACCCCTTCATTCTTCAGGATTGGATTATTTAATTTCCCATTAACTTTTGGCCTATTTTCTCTTGACCTTATATTGCATGTGATTTTTATTGCATCATGATCTGAAAAAAGATGCATTTACTATTTCTGCCTTTCTGCATTTGATTTTGAGGTTTTTATGCCCTAACATATTGTCAATTTTTGTATAGGTTCCATGGACTGCTGAGAAAAAAAAAGTAAACTCCCTACTCTCTCCATTCAAATTTCTCCATAGATCTATCATACCTAACTTTTCTAACAATTGCTTTATCTCCCTAGTTTTTTCTTGTTTATTTTGTTGTTTGATTTATCTAATTCTGAGAGAGCAAGGTTGAGATCCCCCACTAGTATGGTGTGGCTGTCTATTTCTTCTAGCATCTCTCTTAATTTCTCCCCTAGGAATTTGGATGCTATTGCACTTGGTGCATAGATATTTAGTATTGATATTGCTACATTATCTATGTTACCCTTTAATAAAATATAGTTTCCTTCCTTATCTCTTTTGATTAGATCTATCTTGGCTTTTACTTGATCTGAGATAAGGATTGCTACCCCTGCTTTTTTTTGTTCACCTGAAGCATAATAGGTCGTGTTCCAGCCTTTTACCTTCATCCTATATGTGTCAGTATGTTTTAGATGTGTTTCTTGTAGACAACATATTGTGGGATTCTGGTTTTCAATCCAGTCTGCTATCCGCTTCTGCTTTATGGGAGAGTTCATCACATTCACATTCACAGTTAGAATAACAATTCTTTATTTCCTGCTATCTTATTTACCCAAGTTATGTTTTTCCCTTTCTTTTCCCCTTTCTCCCTTCCCCCCTCCTCACTACTTTGCTTTTGATGATGCCCTCCCCCAAACAATACTCCACCCTTTAGATCCCCTCCCCTCTTTTACTCCTTTCCCCTGATTCTTCTATTTTCCCTTCTATTAGTTTATCCCTTTGTTTTCCTCCTTTCCCTCCCACTGCCCTCTAGCAACAGACAAGTTTCTATGTGAAATCAAGTGTCTGATATACACTTTTAGAGCCCAACATGATGAGAGTAAGACTTACACAATGCTCATCTCCTTCCCCTCTTTCTCTCAATTATATTAGGTTTTCTTTGCCTCTTCAAGAGATTTTACATTGTTTTTAACCTCCTTTTTTTAGATCTTATTTTACCACTTTTTCCCTCTTTTCCCCAGTATGATAACCTTTCCCCCTCTAGTTTTCTTTTTCATATTATCAAAGTAATATCTAGTTAATTATACCCCCAAACTTTAAGTATCCCCCTAGTAGAAATAAAGTTCTCAAGAGTCCTTTCCTTTTTACCTTTTTATGCTTCTCTTGAGTTCTGTGTTTGGATGGCGAATTTTTTGTTCAACCATCTTCTTCCCTGGAGGATAATGCTCATTTTAGCTCGATAGGTTATTCTTGGCTGTAATCCAAGTTCCTTTGCCCTTCAGAATGTCTGGTTCCAGGCCCTTAGATCTTTCAATGTGGAGGCTGACAGATCCTGTGTGATTCTAATTATTGATCCTCGGTATTTGAATTGTTTCTTTCTAGCTGCTAGCAGAATCTTTTCCTTGGTGCGATAGTCCTGAAATTTAGCCACGATATTCCTTGGAGTTTTAATTTTGGGGTCTCTTTCAGGAGGTGATCAGTGAATTCTTTCAATGGTGATTTTGCCTTTTGATTCTACAATCTCAGGGCAGTTTTCTTTCAGGATTTCCTGGAAGATAGTGTTTAGATTCTTTTTTTCATCATGGCTTTCAGGAAGTCCAATAATCCTTAAATTGTCTTTCCTAGATCTATTTTCCAAGTCAGTTGTTTTTCCTAGGAGATATTTCATATTTTCTTCTAATTTTTCATTTTTTTTGTTTTTGTTTGACTGATTCTTGAAGTCTTATTGAGTCATTCACTTGCATTTGTTCTATTCTTATTTTTAAAGTTTTGTTTTCTTCAGTTACCTTTTTAAGCTCCTTTTGTAAATGGCCAATGAATTTTTTTGTTCATTGCACTTTTTTCCACTTCACTAATTTTATTTTTCAATAAATTGGTGTCTTTTTCATATCTCTTTTGTAGGGCATCATATCCTTCTTGAACTGATTTCAGTTTATTTTCCCGTTTATCCTTCAGCTCTCTTTTGAGATTCTTTATGCAATCTTCCGGAAAAGCCTTTTGAAAAAGTGACCAGTGATGGTTCTTAATAACTTCCTTTGGAGTTTTGTCTAAAGGAACCTCAGGATCTAGGGTCATCACTTCTTTCTCTTGATAAAAGCTGTCTATGGTGAGAGCTCTTTTCTGCTTCTTCATTTTTTTTTTAGACAGCGTGGATATATCTTTAAGGTAGGGAAAAAAAAACGGAGGCTGAAAGGGCAGCTGAAGATCTTTGCCCTGGGGCACTTCAGCGAATTAACTTAAGGTGCTGGGCTGGTGGGGGCTAGGACTAAGTCCAAATTACTCCTTAAACAAGGCAAGTCTGCCAGAACACCTGCTCCCAATCAGGGCAGAGTGTCAGGAGTGCCTCAGATAAACTCCAGTGGTTTGGAATTTGGAGTTTGGAATTTGGAGTTTCTGCCACAATGAGCTGAGCTTTGTCCTACCCTCACTTCTGGCCTACACTGGAGTCCTGTGACACTGGATTCTCTGTTTATCCCTCTGTCTAAGTTAGACAAACCTGATGTGAAGTTCTTCAGAGATATCAGCAAGCAGTGTCCAAATATTTCTGGATTCGTTGACTTGAAGATCAGTTCAGAGGCTTATTTTATTGTTGATTTGAGAAAAGATCGGAGGAGGACGCAGAGAGTCACCTTTTCACTCCGCCATCTTGGTTCTGCCCCCCCGGAGTAACTTTTTTGTTAGATCAGTGAATAAGAGAAAAATTGAGGACCAAAGAAAATATAGATAGTATTGCAAAATATAAAATAAATCATTTGACTATACAAAATTAAAAATATTTTGTATAAACAAAACTAATGGAATCAAAATTAAAAGGAAAACAGAAAATGGGGATTTTTTTTACATCAATTAACTTGGATAAAGGTCTCATTTCTTGTGTATATATATATATATATATATATATATATATATATAAATATAAAACTGAGAAAAATTCATAAAAATATAATTCATTCCCCAATTGATAAATGATCAAAATATATCCACAGGAAGCTTTGAGATGAAGAAATAATGAAAGTGTTCTAAATTATTTTTTAAATTTTTTCAGACATTTTTATTACCATTTCTCTTTTAAGAACAAATGGTAAGGTCTGAAAAATGAGAAAATATCAACTTTTATAAGAGAAGAAACCATATTAATATCTAAATCACTCTTGATCCAAGAAATACACATTAAAACAACTGTGAGGTGCCACCTTATATTTATGGGTAATATGACAAAAAAATCAAAATGTTCAATTTTGGAGAGGATGTCAAAAAACAAATTCACAAATGCATTGTTGTTGGAGTTATGAATTGATCCAAGGACAATGCAGAACTGTTTGGTGTCTTGATCCTAACTCCCGAGTGACCCGGGTCTTATATGACCAGCAAAGCCCGGTCACCTATGGTGAAATCAGTGAGTATTGGGGGCAAGAGCCAAGATGGTGAAAGACTGTTTATTCAGAAGCGCGTTATCATTTTTATAACCTTGGTACATTCCTTCAGCTCCTTTAAAATATCAGAAGCCTACTCTAGCCTATAGCAACTAACTACTCCCTAAAAAGGAGATCCTTCTCTATAATAGGAGCTGCATACAAGTATGATGTGTGCATTCCTTTACTAATAAGATATACAGGATATGAGGGTATTGTTCTCCCCTCCAGATCCAGAACACCTCTTCTTGCTGCTGGAACTTGCCACGTTACCACTCAGGAGAGGGTCCCTGAGCTGGAACATTGCTCGGGTAGAGCCCCCTTCCACCTTAGATGCCATCTTTTCACCCATTCACAGATTTCCTTTGCTTTACCCAAGTCGCATCTGGTGTGATGTCCAAGGCTGGCCGGGGGTGGCAGATCCTCCCATTACACAGAACAATTTGGAACTTTTCCCAAAGAGCTATCAAATAATCAATACCCTTTGAACCAGTAATATCACTGCTAGACCTATATTTCAAAGACATAAAAAATGAAAAAGGATTATCTGTATGTACATATACATATACATGCACATATATCTATTTATAATAGTAGCTTTTTGGTGGAGGCTAAGAATTGAGAATTGAGAGGATTTCCATCAGTTCAGGAAGGAATAAATGAGATGTGTTAAGTGATTTTGACAGAATATTATTGTGCCAAAAGAAAAGAAATGTTGGATGATCTCAGAAAATTTGAAAGACTTATATGAATCAATATAAAATGAAGCAAGAACAACTGAGAACACTGTGCGCAGTAACAGCAATATTGTATGAGGAACTGTGAATGACTTTGAAATACAGTGATCCAAGACAACCCCAAACCATCCATGGGAAAGCATGCTATCCACTCCCAGGGAAGAAAATCCAAAATTCCATCTTTATTTTATTTGTACTTTCTTGTATAAAGTGACTAAGATTTAAATGTTTTACGTGATTGTATGTATGTAAACTATATTAGATTATTCAACATCTTAATGAAGGAGGGGAGAAGAAATGAAAAAAGCATAGAATTTGGAACTCAAAACTTAAATACAATAAAACAATGTAATTGGGGAAATCAAATGTAATATTATAAAATTAAAAAGATGTCTATTGTTTTATGCTCTGTACAGGATAGAAGTAAATTAGAAGCCCAAGTCCCTTCCTTCAATCAATTTGCAATCTATATATTTAATGACATGTAATCATGTTATTCTAAGATGTATTATCTGCCAATGTTGTAGAAATTCATAAGAAAGTGAAGATTATATCAGAGTGAAGTTAGACATAGTATTATATAGAGGTAGAAGACATCTCAAGATCAACTCATTCATTTTAGATAGATATTGATCATATCCATACATATATATGCATATTCCTATGTAGTTAGATACATAAACATACAGATATTTTCATAAAGGATTTATAAAGTGTTTATAATGTTTCCAGCACATTATTAAGCATAGAATATACTTACACAAAATTCAAAGAAGTGACCTTCTAAATTGAGTAGAGGACAACATGTAAAAGATTTGAAAAGAGACAGGAATTTATACATAAAAATCTACACATTATGAAACTGGAGTCCAAAAGGAAAAATGACGGTATCATAGATTTTAAGTGAACTTTAAAAGTGATCTGGTACAAATTCCTCATCTTAATAAATGAGGATACTGAGTCGCAAAGAAATGAAGTGATTAGACAAAGTCTATCCAGGTCTTAAGAGATAGGTAGGACCAGAATTTGATGTCAAATGGAAAATATGTTATATTGCACAGGAGTTCTCTGACTGTAAGTTCAGTGGCAGATATCATTTTTTTTCTATTATGCACACTCTGTCATAAATATGAAGTAAGGAAAATAGCTAAGGATTTTTCCATGCAGTTGATTTTAGTTTTCAATTATCTTTTTGTATTTTGTAATTTTAATTTTTTTACTTCTTATGATACTCCCTGATTTCTGTGTTTTCTGAGTTACATCTTACTAAGAAATACACTTAGGAGGGCTTTCAATAGAGTGAAGATAAGGGAAAGATATAATTGTTGTCATTTTTGTTGTTATTTTTGTTCCTTCCATAAAGAGACATTGCTTTCCCTTTAAAGGAGTATATTTAGCTTTGCTGGGGAGGTGATTTTTATTGAAGCTGCTATTTTTTTTTTTTGCTATCTGTTGTTCCATAATACTTGAGTTGTTTCTTTCTGGCTATTTGCAATATTTTGTTTTTGATAAAGAAGCTCTGGAATTTGGCTAGAATATTCCTGGGAATTTTTATCTTGGGATGTCTTTCAGGAGGTAACCCAGTAGATTTTCTCAATTTCTATTTTTTCTATGATTATACAATGTCCAGTTTTCCTTGATAATTTATTAAAATATAATGTCTAGGTTCTATTTTTTGTCATGGCTTTTAGGCAGATCAATACTTTTTAAATTATGTCTCCTGGATCTATTTTCTAGGTCAGTTGTTTCTCCAATAAGATGTTTCAAATTGTTTTCTATTTTTCCCCTTTTTGTTTTGTTTTATTGTATCTTGATTTCTCACAAACTCAGTTTCTATTTGCTCAATTCTAATTTTTAAGAAATTATAATTAATTAAGGAGTTTGTAAACCTTCTTTTCCATTTGACAAATTTTACTCTTCAAGGTTTTTTTTTTCCTCATTACTTTTCTTTACTTCATTTTACACCACTCTCACTTCACTTTGCAAATTTTCCTATATCCCTTTTATTTGGTTTTCATAATTCCTCTTGTGTTCTTCCATGCCCTGAAGCTAACAATTATTTTTCTTGGAGGTGTTGGATGTAGGAGCTTGGACTTTGTTATTTTCTTCTCCTTATATGTTTGAATCTTCCTTATCACATAGTAACTTTTTTATGTTCAGAATCTTATCTCTATTGTTTTCTCATTTCTCCAACCTATTGCTTGGTTTGTAACTCTTCCTTAATGTAGGGCTCTGTTTCCAGGATGTCAGAAGCTTCAGGAGTTTGTGTAGGTGTTTACAAAGATCCCTCAAGGGATCTAGATCTGAGTATGAGCAAAGCAACAGGGTTCTGAGTCGATGCTAACAAAGATAACCCTGTAATCTCTTTCTGTCAGATGGGCTGGGATCTCTGGAAACCACTGCTGTTCCCACTCTGCTATCTCTGCTGTTGACACTATTGACATGATCTAGGGACAGTGATTCAGCTTGAGCACTTGTCCCTTCCTGGTGCAACAAACCTTTCTTGCTGATCTTCTAAATTATCTTCTGCTAGAAAATTGTTTTCTTTCATCTTTATGTGGGTTCTATATTTGTTTACAGTTATTATTTAAAAGAATTTAGATGGGTTTGGGAGAGGGCTTTAACAAGTCCCCTGCCTTTATTCTACCATCTTGGCTCTGCCTCTGAAGTTTTCTTTTAAAGCAAAAATAGAAATGAGATCCCAAGACTGCAGTGGGGAAAAAGGGTGACCCTGCTTACCCAGACTCTGGTCAACATGTCACTCGTGAGAATATGTTCATTAATTATCTACTAACTGGTCCTCTTATTGATGAGTGTTCTGGTGTTGGGAATGAATGAGTGAGATTTTATTTATTTTTATTTTTTTTTGCTTTTTGCTGAGGCAATTGGGGTTAAGTGACTTGCCCAGGGTCACACAGCTAGGGAATGTTAAGTGTCTGAGACCAGATTTGAACTCAGGTCCTCCTGACTTCAGGGCTGGTGCTCTATCCACTGCGCCACCTAGCTGCCCCATGAGTGAGATTTTAAAGAAAGCTGTCAAGACACATGGAAGAGGAGAAGCTAATTGGCCCACAGGTGACAAAGGCCCCCAAAGTCTGGCCTCATTAGGGCCATTCTTTTGCCAAATTAACTGTCTCCTTGATTGCTAAATTGTGCTATCTAAAGCCCTTCTCCCATAAGTGTTTCTCCCCCTCATTCTTTGCCAGGCACAAATAGCAAGTGTTGACTGATGTCATTGTGCCATTAGAAATCCAGGGCCAGCAGGGGAATCATGGGGAAAGAATTCTAATTAAACCACCATGTTTCTAGCTGTGATGACAATCAGTATATTAGGCCTGGAATGAAGATCTGGGTCTCTGAATTGAAATCAACCACAGTGAAGTACTTAACACTGAGAATAGATGATAGCTGGCAAGAAGGAGTATATTGTAGGGAAAATGGAAGTGGATGTGTCAGGAAGCCTAATTGTTAATTCAGACCTGGATGGATGATTGCTATGTAACCTTGGGAAAGTCCACTGACCTTCCCAAGTGAGATTCCTTCCCTGGAAAACTGGCATAATCCTTCTTCTACTTACTTTCACCCCCTTTCCACAAATCATTGCTCCATAGGATGGTTGGAAAGAAAGAACTTTGTGAAGAACAAGTGTTACAGGAATGTGAACACATGCTTGGATTTTTCTTCCTGTTGTACCAATGAAAATGATTTAGAGAGTTACTTTTTAAAGAGAAATAGAGTCTGCAAATGAAATAAATGTTAGATTAGTTTGTATATTCATTTATAAGCATCTTCCAATTTAGAGATCTCAGTTCATCCAATAGTTGCATATGGACATGTTGATTTAAGTGTCTATGCATAGTAGAGAGAGCATTATAGGTATCCAGGTACATGTTTGCACAAATGTATATGTGGAGAAATATTCATAGGTATGTTTATGCTGTATATGCATATGTATATTAGCATTCATGAACATGGATATTGTGTTCTATTCAATTCCATTCACTTTGATTTCACAGATGTTTGTTAATTATTTTATGACTGTCACTATGACAGGTGCTATGGGCAGGAAGATAAAAATAAAATGACTACTGCTTTCAAGGGGTCTTTGATCTTGAATTTTATGCTTAAAGGGAAATACTAATCCTCCATTAGCAAGCAATACAAACACTATGTGATGATTATATTAATATTACAAGCAGCAACAATCCATATACACATATGTGAGCATATATCTATCTATATATATATATATTGAATGTATATATGTATGTGTATTGTTTCTTTTTATGTATATGTGTATATCAGCTTTTGAGGTTTCTAAAGAACTTTGCAAATATTATCTTCATTTCTCTCCAAGCTGTGTCGTGGATTTCCTGTACCATGCCTAATGAAATTTCCTCATCCTGAATCTTATGCTAGATCTTGAATTTACACATTTTTAATGCCCTCCATTCTTTTATTGGATAGCTCCCCTCAGAAACACCATAAAAAGGAGGGTGACTAGGTCTACTTTTCTTATTCTTCTCTAAACTGCTCTTGAGGGTAGGAAAATGCACTTTTCTTAGAATATAAGCTCCCAAAAAGCAAGACACATTGAGGCCACACTGCCATACCTCAATACAGCTTACATTTTATCCAAGAGAAAATTAGAAGCCCCTGGATGCAATTATGTGGGGAAGTCTCACGGTCAGATTCTCACTCAAGGAAAGCAGTTTGTCACTAGAGTTTGAGATGAGTTGAAATTTAAAGAAATTAAAGCACAGAGACCAATTAATGTAATTTTCTAATAATTGACACAAAAAGGGACGAGGCTCCAAGCTAAGGTGGTAGCCACTCAGTGGAGAGAAGTTGGAATCTGAGAGGTACCATGGAAGTTGAGAAAGGCAGTTTTGATACATATTGGAGATAATGAGTTAGCAAGCATGATGTGTTCAGGATAATGTCAAGATTATGACTTTTGGATCTCAGAAAGATGGTGGTGACTTCTACATAAATGGATAGTGTGACTCAAAAAAAAATGAAAGACTAGAATTCTGTCTCCTTTGATATTCTGTGCATTATTCTCTATATATCTGTATCTCTTGACTTCTGCCTAATAAGGGGATGAAGCATTTTTTAATTGGTTCCTGAGAAGAAGAGCTAATTACACAGTGGATTTTTTTAAAAGGAGAGACAGTACATTCAATGTGCTGTTCTCTTCCATCATCATATCATGGCAAGACTATCTCTTCCTTAAGAGGTATATGTTTAAGCCAAGCCATGAAGGCAAGTCCATATTAGAGGAATTCTTTTGTAAGCCCTTGTTTTCTACCAATGGGTTCATGGATTGGGCTCATTCACAATAAATGTGGCTGCCAACATATTAAGGTTTCAGCCCTGGTATCTGCTTTATACCTAAGAGAAAATCACAAAGAAGTTGCATTTGGGTCATGGTGAACAAATCCATTTGGATAAATGCTGGGTCTAGAAAAACTCACACTGGATGAAAGTGGGGAAGAATGCATCACACTTTAATAAGCCACAGAGAGCACAGAGGCTAATGATACATGGGTGATAAGGGCAACAGAGGAGAAGAAAAAAACAAATAGTATAGAAAAGAGATGGGAAGGAAGAAGGGCATATAGAGTCATTTTTTAAACTTAAAATTGGAATTGGAAAGTCTCAGTCAAAAAGGGGCTGCTGCAATTGAAGTATTGCTGCAGGAGAGAGTTTTGGGGGTACCATTCTTGTAGGGTTTTAGTGAGTAGGGACAGCCTAAATCATGTCAATACCACCTCAGTATATACTCATAAGCACTTCAATGTCAATCAAAGTGATGCTAATTAGCATAACATTTTTCTGGCTTTACTGCACATGCCTGATGCATATCTGTAGCTTTCAGATGGAGGTCCCTTTATGGAAACACCTCAGCTACTTATAAATTTGCAGCTGATCTCTGATGGGCCTTCATTACTCTAAGTGGCAATTTTGGCAAGTGATTTCTATGTTGCTTTTTAGATTCTGTTTCTCTTTTTGATTTGTGTTACCTTATACTGATCACTTACTCACTCAGTATACTAATTAAGTATAAAGCCATGAAAATCCTACCACGATACAATTTCTATGAAAAATGAAGTACAGAATCAGCACCCTTCTCCAAACCTGGCCCCATGGAAGCTATGAGCATATGCCAGCTGAAGTGTCTTTCCAACCTACAAGAAACAGAGAATGGATTTCCTTTGCATGACTTCCCTGAGCATTAGAGAATAAGTACTGATGCTGATATTGACATGTTCCACCTATGGGACTATCTTGTGAATGGGAAAATTTTGAAGAGAATACTCCATCTAAACTGTTAAAGTAGTTCTAGGGGGAAAATGACCCTTGAAAGGAAAATGAGACAGTGACTTTATCTAAAATATCATGAGAAAAGCACAAAAAGGAAGCTGTGAAATTTAAGAGGTCCATTCAGAAGTTCTCCAGACTCTACGTTAAGTAAAATTCTCACAGAATAGAATAGCAATCTTATTACTATATTGTCTTTGCTATTTATTCACTAAATCATTAGTTCATACGTTTATTCATCTATTTTATTATTTATATGATATTGTGAATTTTGTCTTTAACTTTTATTTTCTTTGAAGTTTTAAAAAATTAACTGTCCTATTTCTTCTTTATATTATATTTTGAGAACATTTGTATTTTTCTCCTTTGTGGACATTATGAAATATAAGCTTTACATAATTTTCACCAGGACTCCAGGACAGTAATGTTTATTGCCAGAGAAGGAAAAAGGCAAAATGGTTCCACCATCTTTAGAGCTAGTCTTTTTAATGTCAAGAAGATTTCAAGTAAATCTATGTCGAGAGATGAGATAGACATTGTTATGAAAAGGGAGATGGCACATATTCATCCCCACTCTGACTTAACAGTGGGTTAGTATTGTTGGGGGAAAAAAGAATATAACCAGGCCAGAGAAGAGTGGCTTGAGATTTGGAAATTAAAAAATATCTTCTAAATGGTGAGAAGGATGATGAGTTGGATCAGGGAATGATTCACAAAGATGGTAGTATCTGAGCTAAGTTTTAAAAGTACTGGAGAATTTTTATATATAGAATTTATGTAATAATAGAAGAGGGTAGGATCTCAATAAAAAAAGATGGAAGAAATAAGAGAGGGAGAAACAAAAGCAAAAGATGACAAATAATGCAATAAATTTGGAATGTGGAATTAATGAATGATGATGAGAGTTTGAGATAAAGATGAAAAGTAATTGGTTGAAATATTTTGGAATTCATTTTATTGCCAGTATAAAAACACACAGTATAATGAATATTATTTCCCAAATGAATAAATTGTTATATAATTAATCAAGCTGATACATAAATGAAATGCATAAATAATCACATAATTAATTAAAATAAATCAATGTCCTGGCAGCAGTAATAAGGACAAAAAAATCAGAAAGGAGGTTCTGCTGGAGCAATCACATTGAAATCTGAAAGAAAAAAAGGAAGTCCCTGAGCTGTTTTTTTGAAAGTTACTACAAACAATCACAGCAAAACATCTGAATCTCAAGAGAGCATTCTCTGATAAGTTGATAGAGTTTTGGGAAAAAAATGAAAGAGTCATTGTCTTCTCAAAAGAGAGAATCTTCAGAGGACCAGAATAATGAGTGTAATACAGAGAGAACAACTGATAGCTTGGTAACCGGCACAGCAGGTCACAATATCCTTGTCAAAAATGAAGAAAGTACATGAAACAAATCCTTGACATTTGTGATTATGGCCTATGAAAATACATAAGGAAACTAAATGAGTGGGATGCAAATAATGAGCAATCAGAAGGTGCTGAAAACAATACACTTCTTGCCACTGGATAGAAAGCTTTGGAGAACAGGAGAGATAGGCAGATCCAGTATACAACCATTGATATTTCTATTATAATTAGAAACAAGGTTTCCTACAAACACCTGAAAAGTAGCTTATGCAAATTTCAATATTCCCATTTTACAGATGTGAAACAGAATAAAAAACCATTAACTTTAGAGAAATAAAATTAATTAAGCAAAGTGAGAACCATATAAGTGAAGGCTAGTGATCTGTGACTTCAGGAATCCAAAATAACACCTTAGATGTATCCCATGTGAAAATTATAAGAGTTGTATTGCTTGATGTTTTTGTTTGATTACAGATTATACTTGAGAGTAATGAATGTCTTGATTATTATGTTTGCCATCTCCTCCTCCTCCTCCTCCTCCTCCTCTTCTTCTTCCTCTTCCTCTTCCTCCTCCTCCTTCTCCTCTTCTTGTTCTTCCTCCTTGAATTATTATCAACATAAAAGAAGAGGAAAATGGGCCTGAATGAAGTTAAATGACCTACCCAGTGTCACATAAGTTAGAGTAAGTAGAGGAACTTGAGTTTAATTCTCAATTATTTTTAATAAAATAATTTAATAAAAATATTTTTTTTCTCAACTCCTAGGCTCATTTTGCATCCCAATTAATTGTCATCCAATCTTTAACAATTACTATCTCTGTGACCACTAACAGGTGACTTGATCTCCATGATCTCCCATTTTGTCATTTTAAAAAGAAAATAAAACTTAGTCTTCCAACCTGTTGAGAAAGCATACTTTGATCAGGAGAAGGCTGGCTCTGGAGAATAGATGATCCGTGTCTTGCCTCTGACACAAACTGCTTTACATCCTGGGCATGTTGTTTAAATTCTTACTGCTATCAGCAATTCTCTAAAAGTATAAATTTCAGCAGAATGTGAAGGGAACCCACTCACTAGAAGTTTCCCACACTGATAAAATCATAGATGCATAGTAAATAACTACCAACTACATTTGCCATTAGGTTCAAATGGGATAATATAGACAAGATAATTTACTCAACTTGAAATGATGAACTAATATCAGTAATCATCATTAATATATTATTTTGAATTAAAAGCATTTTAAACATTTTATACTAAGTAAGATACCATGCAAACCTGAAAAGGATATAGTATTGAAAATCAGAAATCTTTAGTTCAAATAGTGGCTTTTCCATATGCTAGTTATTAGACAGAAAATAATTTCCGAAGTGCCTCTGTTTCTTCATCTATATTTTCATCTTTCTCTTGTTTTCTCTTTCCTTTCCTTGCCTCACTTTTGCATGCATACATATATGCATACACACATATAAACAGTTATTTATAGAAATAGAAAAAATACAGCATTATAAATAGATGTCAATCAGTTAAACAAATAAGAGGAAATCATTATGTTTCGAGAAGAATAGCTAGCTGACCCTGTGGATAGAACATTCGGCTTGAAGTCAGGAAGACTCATTTTCTAGACTAAATCTGAGCTCAGATCCTTACTAGCCATGTGACCCTGGACAAGTCACTTAACCTAGTTTTGCCTCAGTTTCCTCATCTGTCAAATAAACTGAAGAAAGAAATAGCAAACTACTCCATTATCTTTACCATGAAAAACCCAAATGGGATAACAAAGAGTTGGACATGACTGAAATGTTTGAACAATAGCAACATGTTCCAGTACTATGCTAAGAACTGGCTATATAAAAAAGACAAAAAAAAAAAACAAAAAACTTAGTCCTTGATCATATGCTGGTGGAGAGACAAGATGTAACCAACTGTATGGGTATATATATTTACATATTGTATGTACATATGTGCATATATATTTATACACAATATAAACATATGCAAATGTGTGTGTGTGTGTGTGTTTGTGTGTGTGTGTGTGTGATGTAGAAAGCAGATAAAAGATAATCTCAGAGAAAAGGAATTAGCTGCTGGGGAAACCCCCAAAAGTCTCAGCAGGAGGTATATGATAATAGTAATAGAAATAATAATAATAATAACTAAGATGTAGTGCCTATTATATGAAAGGCATTGTGTTTAATGTTTTAAAAATATTCTCATTTAATCCTCACAACACCCCTGGGAGATAGGTGCCCTTACTATCAAACATATTATATTGATGAGGAAAGTCAGGTGAACAGTTTAAGGGACCTGCCCAGTGCCTGAGGACATATTTGAAGTTAAATCTTGACTCAACCTGGTCTCTATTCCCTGCACTATTTTACTGTCAGGGGAACCAACAAAATGAAGTAAGGAAGGAGAGCTTTGTAGGCATAGAAGAATGGAAAGAGATAAACAAAAGATAGTTGGCTGAAAAAAACAGTTATGCTTGGAGTAAGGAAAACTTGAGTTCAAGTCTTATAAGTGACACATACTGAATACATGAATAAAGGAAAATCAATCTCAATGGGCCAGTCAATTTTCTAAGACTAGGTGCTATATACAAAATGCTTAAGCACATTGCCATTAGAAATGTCTATCCCAGCATTTCTACATATTTATAAAATGTTTCAAAAAAGTAATACTGCATAGAGAGGAAAAAAAAAAAAGGAGAGGGATTCTTTTTTTCTTTATTGAAAACCTTCAATGGCTGTCATGATATTGAGCTGCCCATGAATGCTCTGTTTCTTTAGCTGCAATGTATTGTCCCTGATTCTGATGACCATCTTGTCAATACAAATTCTGACCCCTGTTCCAATCAACCCTAGTATTTCCTAAGAGCAGAGAAAACAGTCACAAATTTCAGATGCAGACAAACATGCAAAGTCTACCTATTCCAAAATAAAATCCAACATTGGCCCCGAAAACTTACTTGAATCATTTACTAAGATCTGAAGCTGTTGATAGCAACTTCTATTGGTAAGAAATGCAGACCCATAAAAACTTGAATGTTTTGAGGAGGAAGCAAGTGTCATTGTTATTAATGAGAGCTTCCCATTCTTGACCTTTTACTAAGATGAATTAATCTTACTTCCAGTTCATTAGAATTCACGCTATTTAACACTTATAGGTAGGCTAACTGATTCAGGGACCTTGGTAGTTTAGGGCAGCCCTCTAACCCCAAGAGACATTTTAAAACAGCTGAGCTCTTCTCACCATTTTACCAAGGCTCATCTGTGACAAATTAAACAAAGTGAAGTAACAGGCTAAACTATTTATAATTTAAAGATGTCAGGGCAAAAAAGAACAAGGGTAGAACAATAGAAATCTCAGAGGACTTTAGACTTATGTGGCAAAGGGAGGAAAAAAAGAAATTAAAACCTTAGATAAGAAGCATCCCAAATAGTTCAGCCAAGTCTACCCCTTCCTCCTGACACCCAAAGGGGAATGATCTGAATATAAAATATACTTTTGTTGCTTTTTCAGTTATCTCTTAAAAATGGAATTAAATGAATTTCACAACATGACCCATGAGGTCTAATTCCTCATGCCCATCCAATTTTCATCGTGTAATGTGATGTCATAGATATTTGTTTTGTTTCATTTTGCTTGTAGGAGTTCTTGTTGAAGTGTGTGTGTGTGTGTGTGTGTGTGTGTGTGTGTGTGTGTTATGGATGTCTTTGGCAGTCTGGGAAATCCTCTAGAATGTTAAACATATATAATTTCAAATTTAAAAAATAAGATTCAAAGGATTACAAAGGAAACCAATTTTATCAATGGTTTTTGCAAACTCCATTCTATTATTAGAATATAAGCTCCTTGAATGACAACTGTCTTTCTGCTTCTCTTCGGTTTCTGCTACATATTACCAATGCATACCCTACACCTAACACATAGTAAGCACTTAATAAATCCTTATTGATATGACATATCAAAATATAGGATGGAATCTTATTTTAAAAATTCAGACATTCTGGCATAAGAATCACTGTTCTGGTTTAGCGTGAAACACTGGGGTCAATGCTTAAATCTGATTCAGCTTGAGTGTGAAATTCTGGGAAAATCACCACTTCTTGCTATTCTCAATAACTCTTGAACTGCAAAAAAAAAGTCCACATGCATTGGGAGTAGGACCTTCATCACCTGGGCCTTATAATACACAAAGGTAATTACAAATATAATCCCTTTCCATATTTATAATTTGGAGTATCTGTCAATAGTATAAAGAAGCCTTTTTCCAAGGCTACCATGGTGTAATGGAAATATGATGGGACTAGAATTATGAAGACTAGGCCTATTGTTTTAATTATACAAATTATGAGCTTTATTACTTTGACAAAATGTTTAATTTCAATACAGTTCCACAAAAATTGGTTGAAAGCTTAATGACAAGCACAGAGCAGGAAAAAAAAAAGTTCCTATCTATAAAAGTACAAAGAGGTTAATAAATGGGGGGGGGGGGAAATGGTTAAAGTGGGGAACAAAACAGTTATTTCTTATGTGTAAACTGTTTGCCAGATACTATGCTAAGTATTTTACAATTAATATCTATTCACTTGTATGCTTAAGACTCAGCAATCCAATGTATTATTCCTATTTTAATTGAAATGAAAATTTGAAGAAAGTAGACAGAAAGAACATAAGTGACTTGTCCAAAATAACATGGCTAGTTAGTATGTGATACTGGAATTGAAATAAGTTCTTTTTGTTTCCATTCTTAGGACACTAGTCACTTTCTCACCCAGTTTATTACACATAAAACATGTAAACAGACAGGAGTTCCTCAGTCATTTTTAGTTGTATCCAACTCTTTGTAGCCTCATTTAGGTTTTTCTTTACAAAAATAAAAGAGTATTTTGCCATTTTCTACTCCAACCCATTTCACAGATAAGTCAAATAAGGTTAAGTGATGTGCCCAGGGTCACACAGCTGGTAAGAGTCTGAGATCAGATTTGACTAATACTTTTTAAAAAGACTGGAATTTAAAATTACTTTGAAGACCCTGGCTGTCCCAAAGGACAGAGGATTTTTTTAAGTCTACAAGGGAATTAAAATATAATCAGTCTGTAGGATGAAATTTTCTATTTCACCATAATGTTATATCATTTTTGCCTCACTTGAGATGACTGGTTTTTCTAGGGTTAATATTTTCTTCATTATTTCATAGCTATCATTAAGCACTTTTACTCCCAATGACTCTATTGTCCACATTGGTTTTGTTCCTTTAGTGGCCACATCATGGGAAATTGAGAAATGTCAAGGTGAAATCCTATATCCGCATTAGAAAATAGGATATCCAAATGTGACAGGAGGGGTTGTATATGATTTGCCCTTCTCCTCTTGGTATATAGTATGTCATTTTTAGTCCAACTTATCATCAGAGCCATTGAATGTATTTGACAGGATATATATCTAGCTGCTGGAATGATGGACGTCTCTGAGTATGGAGACCTGTTTTTTGATCGGAAAAGATTATGAATGTATGGCATAGAAGGGCATTTTCCCAGCAGTGAAGACTGAGATGCTACCTAATGTTGAGCCAAGGTTTTGTGATTTTTGCCCCATTACAAGAGCTGACAGTTTACGTGAGCTTTACTGTGGCAATCTGTCAACTTGTTCTTGATAGGTAATTGCCAAAAGGAATCTAATTTTTTCATGTCAGTTGTCATACATGCCTCTCATAATCCTATTCACCACTAACTAGATTGACGATGTTGTTTCAAGCAGCAACAGGAGCAGGAAGGGAATCAGCTTTGTGCCTGTGAAGACACAAGCTTCCTGCTTCTTCACAGAAATGGGGCAAAATATATATCTATCTCCTTTTGAAGGGTCAACTTTGGGGTCCGAGACTGAAATATTCTCATTGTCCCACATCACACTGAGACACTTCTCTTCACTCAATTGCCAAGAAAATATTAGATCTACTCCCCTGGAAGAAATAAGCTTGACTCTTGAAGCAGATCCTGCTTATCCTAAAGCTAAAAGAAAAATAGATAAATGAATTTTCTTGAAGAACTTGGCCCAAAAATAGATTAAAATTCTAAGAAAGCTTTTCTTTGAATGAATACCTAATAATCAACTTAGATAAGCAAAAATTAAACATTTTAAATTGTAATATATTTTAAATATTTGTCCTTGAAAGTTGTTAAAATTCTTAAGAATCAGAAAATCAAAGATATGTATAATTGGAAGGGACCTCAGGAAGTATTTGGTCTGAGAGATATTAGCCAATCCCTAGCTAAACTGTCTCACAAATGAACTTCTAGAATTATTATCAAAGATTCACAACAGTCTTTTAGTATGCAGTAATTCATAAATCAAATCTTTTGTGATCCCAACATTTCACTTACTTTAGTAGGAGAGATAATAAAAGTAGAAAACATATTAAACATAGACGATATGAGGGAAATATTTAGAAAGTCAGTACATGAGGGAGAACCTATATGGAAGACACATCCGGGGCATCTATGACCAAGACACTCTCATGTCTAGACAAACTGAAACTTTTGATATTGTTTTCTCATCATGGTTCTCTCTTTTATATTCTTCTCTGGATAACTTTTCTGTGTTCCTCAATGACCATGTTATCTTTAATGGGTTTTCTCGGTCTCTTAATCCAAATATTTTTCTCTGTTTTGTATGAAATGTCATTTCATTAGGTTCACAAACTGCCATTTTGATTGCTTTATTCCAAGGTGAAATGAATATAAAGACATTCTCTGTTAAGTACAAATGAATTCCATTTTGGATATAATTGAGTTTACAGGACATCCAGCTCTAAATGTCTGAAAAGAATTGGGGAGGCAGGACTAGAGGTCAGCAGAGAGTATGAAGTAAGACAGGTAGAACTGAAAATAATCAACACAGAGATGATAATTAATTCCATTATACTGATGAAATCAATAAGTGAAGTAGTTTCTATAAAAGAAAAGACAAAAGACTCTAGACTTTTCCTTTTTTCTATTATACAGCTCTTTCAAGTAGAATCACTTAACACAATGAACCATAAAAAAACATAAAATATTGTCTGAAAGAGAATAACAAAAAAATCAACTTAGCTTTTGGGATGACTCAGATAAGTTTGACAGTTTAGGGGAAAAACAGTATTGGAGTGAAAATCAGCACTGTTTTCACATATCTCCTGTAAGATTTCTTGAACATACAAAAAGAGGCAAAAGATGGTCCTTGTTCTCAAGGAATTCATGATCTCATTTAGGAAACATAAGTTAATAGGTGGAAACAAGCCATCTGCTGGATAATTAGGAATTAATGGAAGAAAGGCACTAGGAGATTGAGGAACTGGATATGTTGTAAGATGAGTTCATTAAATGTTTTATTTAAAATAATAGTATTACTTAACATTCTTAAGATTTTGAAAAAAAAAGATTTGATATACATTATTTTATTTGTTCCTTATAACAACCCTTAGAGTCAGGTGTTATTTTTATATCCATTGTATAGATGTGAAAATTGAGACTTGGAAACTTAAAATGATTTGCCTATGCTTACATAGTTAATGTCTATTGTGAACATAAAGCCCACGTTCTTTCTGACTCCAGTGAGCCAATAAGCCATATTATGCCCTTTCAAGTGACTACATGCCCTGGCTTTCAAGTATATGTGAATTCTTGAGAAGGACTCAAGATGTTTGGTTTTCAATAGCTGCTGACCAACATGTGCTTGAGGTATGAGGATTTATATAGCATCAATTATGTGCCCCAAATTCTGCAAATTAGAACAGATATTGTTCATTTGATTCTTCCTGACTCTACATCCAACATTTTGTTTAGATTTGCATTAACTGGGTGATCATTTCTGTGGAAAAAGTAGTTGGAAGTTGTTACAAAAAGATTATATATCATAGAACTATGGTGCTAGGGAACACTTTAGAAATCACCACATCTGATGCCCTCCTTTTCCCAAAGAATCAAATTGATATTCCAAAAAGTCAAATAAATGGGATAAGTCATCCTACACAAGGACGTAGGAGAAGAACTAATAATTGTACTATTTCTAGGAATGAGAAAGTAGAGACTATTTTCAATCCTTCTTTATAATCATACTGTGAGATGGGATGTGTACTAATATCTCTTCTGTCAGCCGATGAGGTCCTTTTTTTTTTCCTCTCTTTTCTTTCTTTCTTATTGACAAGGCAGTTGAGGTTAAGTGATTTACCCAGGGTCACACAGCTAGTAATTGTTAAGTCTCTGAGGTCAAATTTCAACTCAGTGCTGGTGCTCTATCCACTGTGCCATTGAGCTGCCCCCTTTCTGGAATCAAACTGCCAAGCTTTCCAACTCTACTACAGGGAGCACAACTCTTTTGGCCTGGCCACAGTGTTTGAATGCCAAATCTATACTTGTCAGTAAGCCTATTTTGTGGAGAACAGGGCAAGGGCTCACAAGGTAGCCAATAAAAGTGATAAAAGGACACTTTCAAGGTCTCTCTTAAGAAGATTAGAATCAATTGATATCCCAGCATAGGGTGCCCTCATCAGAGAAGGTGCTGCACTCTGTGAGCAAAACTAGCTCAGAAGAAACATAAGATGCACAGAGTTAGACAATCCATCCCCAAAATTCATATGGACTATTTAGGTCCGACCTGTGGAAGAGTATTCCAAGCTAGTGTTGGTCTGATCAACCATAGCTGGACACACTGCAACTCAAATCTAGCCTAGTGATGTCATTTTGATCTTATTTGAGAACAAAGGACAACTACCAACCAGTATTCTTGTTGAAAAAACACAGTGACTCTAAAAATGAAACACATATCTGAATTTAAAGCTAAGAAGATACAATTGCTTTTCACTGGTCTCTTTGATTTCAAAACCATATTATCTTTCCCATTGCCTTAGGCAACCAGCAGGAAAAATTGGATATGTCCCAGGTTTCTTAAAGCTATGAATAAAGAGGGAACTCACTTCTCCATTGGATTCAATTTCCAAGACAGTCAGGAGCTAAATGAAGTTACACCATAAAAGGTCCTGTTGCTCCTCAGTTTTCAAGAGGAAAATGAAGGACATGGATCTCTGAATGACTTTCCAACAAAAGTGTTTCATCCTCTTTCCTTACCTTTGGCTGCCTGGACTAGCAGTTACTTGTAAATCACCCTCCAATTACTTGCTGAAATCTGGATACTAATTAATATTAGTGTAACTGATGCATTGTAAACATTTTACAAGGAATTTCTATATTCCCCATCATCATTTTGTGTCATTAAACATTATAAACCATTTAAAAAGGTTAGTATGCCTGATGAATAGTTCATAAATATTTGTGAGCAATTTATTCCATATAATCCCCGTAAATAATTTGTGATTTATTCATTACCATATACTTACTATCTTGTGCTGTTCATAAATACTCGTATTTTCAGAAATGCATGTAAAGCAACATAGAGCACAAAAGGAATCATCTCTAGTGGCATGAATACAAAAGAACGCAAAAAGAACTCATTTTCATTTATTCAGTGACTGAATATTTGCATTTACAAGCTACCAAGAAGAGGGAGTTTGCTTGACTAGAAGTGGGACTGAATTTGAATTCAGAAATTCTGGTTTCAAATTTCATTTGTTCTACTTATTGTATGTATAATCAATTTAAATACACCATTATTTGAAGAGGAGATAAGTTTTGAGAAAGTCAATTAACCATCCAGTGCTTTATGAAAATTTTTAAGTCTAAAAATTGCAGGAATGGTATCCATCTGTATTCATAGGGAGACTTTTCTCACCAGGGAATTCCACATACCAATATAGGAAATCCAGGCCCTAGCCAAAAAGTAGACATTTATGAGTATTTAAGTCTCTCTCTCTCCCTCGCTTATTTTTTTCTCTCTCTCTGCATATATAGATACAGCTAAATAAATTGGTAGATAGTTATAGATATGTGTATGTGATTGTATGTATAATATATATATATATATACATTCATGTGAGTAATTTTATAATTTCAGAGGGTTAAGATGTTATTTGATAAGTTTTATCATTATATAACTAAACAGTAAAAGGAAAATCCTTCATATGCTTTATTTAACCAAATTCTATTTCAGAGGGAGGGAGATAGCTGGCCAAGTTCAGATGAGGAAAAAAAATAAACTTCATCAAGTTGGAAGTTCCTTTCAGATCAGCAAGGGTTCTCTATATCTTATCAGTTCCCATATTTATAATATTTATAAATTTTATATAAACATGTGTGCATATCCACCCTTATTATAATAGAAGTTGCTTTAGGACAGGGATTATTTTTGCTTTTTCTTTATATATTCATTGCTTAGCAAATTATTTCTGTATTTTCAGTTGTTTCCAACTCTTTGTGACCCCATTTTAGGGTTTTGAACTCAGTTTTTCCCCTAATTTCAAGTCTGACAGTATCCACTGCTTCACCTAGTTTCCCTGTATTTTAGTAAAAGTGCTTTATAATTATTAATTGTACTAGAAATATATTGAGAGTATTTCTAGAAGATAGAATTTGTGCAAACATAATAGAATTAACATTTTAAAGGATCATATAATTCTGTTTCTATTGTTATTCATCATAAAAATTAATGTTACTAAAAACCTAAGATGAAATATCTTACTGAAAACTTCTCTTTGTATATGGTGTCTTTTCTGTGTACATAAAGATCATATATACTTTTTGTTGAAAGATAATACTCAGATTATCAAAATTAATGATGAAATAGGGAATTATATTAAACAAATTTGGATTCCTTGACAATATGAAAATGATCTCATCTTTCTGTTGTCCTTGTTAGTAAAAGACATTATGTTGAATTCAATAGTACCCAGACAATAATTAGTTTCCTACTCAAGGAGAAGTATGAAAATGAATATTGCCCAATGAAGTACATTCAAATGAACATCCAATGTTGTTCATCAATCAAGTAGATATCTTAGTTAGAAATAGTAAAGAAACAGTGACATTGGTTTAGCATTAAATGATAATAAAAGTAAGTAGTTTTAAATGGTTTTTTAACATCTATGCTGTGTATTGTCAATTCTTCTCTACCTTAAAACCAATCTTTACAGCACACATACTCAGTGATGGTGATATGTTTCTATATTATGGAATAATCAGGTCTCAAAAGATTCACAAATTTTGGTGGCACAGAGGGCAATGAAAAGCTGCATGGTATGTATAAAGAAGTGAAAACATAATGCAAAAATGCCTTGTTCATAAAGTTTAGAATGTTTTGAAATCATTCCAAATGTCTTTGTCTAGGAAATGCCCTGAGGACTTCATGCAGGACAGGGGGAAGGAAAGGAGAAAGCAAATGGAGAGAGTATTATTGGAAGTAACAGAAATAATGAAAGAAAGTAGAAAGTTTAAAACCTGAAATACGGATTTTCTACAGAATATTTATAGGAATATATAGTAATTTAATTATGGCTAATTACTGTAATGATCATAATTGTTATCAATTTTTTTATCTTTATACTTTGAAGGAAAAATGTCAGTGTTGAAACTCTCTGTGAAACTTTCAATTTATACACAAACATATATACATCAAACATAAGTATATATATGTGTATATGTTTTTTGTATAGATATACATGCATAACTTGGAGATTTGCAGCATTTGGTTGCATATTACTGCAATCAAGTGAATCACATGAGTTTTTTTTGTTATTGTTGTTCCCATTATATAAAAATTATATTTAAACTGTACTGTCATCTATTAAGTGTACAATTGTATTATTTCCTTTTTAAAGGAAAGGCACTTTAATAAAAATACTTTATTACTAAAATTTATTAAATATTTGAGCCTTCAGTAAATTGGAATCATGGATGTTGCTTCAATGTTGATGACTGCTCAGTGATCAGGGTGCTGGTTTTTGAAGGCCAGGATGGCTGAAGCAATTTCTTAAAATAAGACAATGATGTCTGTCACATCAATTGACTCTTACTTTCATGAAAGATTTCTTTGTAATACTGCTTGGTGACACTTTGTTCAGAATAGAAATACTTTCAAAATTGGAGTCAATCCTCTGAAATCATGCTACTAGTTCATTAACTAAGTTCTTCAATATTGCTTTCTCTAAGAGAATAGGAAACCAGGAGGAGTGAGAAATAAAAGAAATTATTCTTTACGTGAGCAATCAGAACACACACACTATTCATCAATTAAATTTTCTGTGTCCCAGCAAAATTTTTTGAGAGTAATATACTAGAAAATTTTGCAATATTGCATTTCCTGTAAATGCTGTTTCTTGATACTTTAAATATATTAATAACTCTCCCCATTATTCTAAGCATTTCCCTTAGGGGATCTCCTTTTCAACTGTGTCTCAGTGTTAGTGCTGCAATGGAAAAATACTGGCCAGTGCCTCTGTAATGGAGAAAAAGACACACAGAGAGACAAAGAAACATGGAGATACAAAATGCCAGTAACAAACAGGCAGTGACAGAGACAGAGGAAAAGATTTATTTTTGCTTTACTTTTTGCCAACCACTGTGCCAGGAAATGCAAATACAAGAAAGCAAGATAGTTTCTGACCTCAAGGGCTTTCGTTTCTAATAGGATAAGACAATTACCAAGAGGGAACTATTTTCCAATCTCACCTGTTATACTTTGAGCAAGTCATTGAATCTTCCTTCCCTCATTTTCTAATGCATTGGAATCTAAGCTTTTTCTATGCTCTTATAATTTTAAGTAGTCCTTTTTTGTCATATGACATGAAAATGGGCCGCAAAGCCCTTTCAAACATTGAGTACATTGGGTACATTTGTATAAGAAACCATCAGGAAACTGTGCCTGAATATTCAGGGTTAGCAGTCTTGGACCTGGACTGAATCCTGAATACTCATTTAGGAGGGAAACTAAGAGAGGTTCAGCCATTGAAAAAGGAGATGCAACTGATTAAGAGAAAACCAAGGTAGTCAGTGTTTGGGGAAAAGCTAAACAAAGGGCCAGCTATGGCCCTTTCTTGCTTCAATTCCATTATACTCCCAGTCATTGGCAGTGGAAACCCATCTATCTCATTAGTGCACATTTAGGGTTATTGAATAGTTCCAATGTAGAACTGAGTGAAGTTGATGAGAATACAATCTAATGTTTAGAATTTAGATGCTGCCAGGAACAGACCTGGGAGCCAATTTTTTTTCTGGTTTTAGGGCATATATTCAGTTCTTTTCCTAATGTTAATAATAGTGCTCCACATTTAAGTGTTCTCTGTAACCAAAGATCAAAACTGTGAAGACCCAAATTAGGACAACTCTGAGGTACCACAATATACCTTGCAGATTGGCTAAGATGATAGGAAAAGATAATGCTAAATGTTGGAGGGGATATGGGAAAACTGGTTCACTGATAAATTGGTGGAGTTGTGAACTGCTTCAATCATTCTGAAGAACAATGAAACTATGTCCAAAGTTTTCTCAAACTGTGTGTACCCCTTGATCCAGCAGTGTCTCCACTGAGATTGTATCCCAAAGAGATCACAAAAGAAGGAAAAAAACACATGTGGAAAAATGTTTGTGGCAGCCCTTTTTGTATTGGCAAGAAACTAGAAAATGAGTGGATACCCTTTAGTTGGAGAATGGCTGAATAAATTATGATATATGAATGTTATGGAATATTATTGTTCTATAAGAGATGATCAGCAGGATGATTT
Organism: Myrmecobius fasciatus; assembly: GCA_023553655.1. Taxonomy (NCBI): domain Eukaryota; kingdom Metazoa; phylum Chordata; class Mammalia; order Dasyuromorphia; family Myrmecobiidae; genus Myrmecobius; species Myrmecobius fasciatus. The sequence continues at coordinate 28,623 of JAJPUD010005881.1, forward strand.
CAGAGAGACCTGGAGAGACTTACATGAACTGATGCTGACTTAAGTGACTAGAACCAAGAGAACATTGTATACAACAACAACATTAGGCAGTGATCAATTCTGATGTTTGTGGTTCTTTTCAAGTGAGGTGATTTAGGGCAGTTCCAAAATCCTTGTGATGAAGAGAGACATCTAAACTCAAAGAGAGGACTGTGGGGATTGAGAATGGATCACAATATAGTATTTTCACTCTTTTTGTTGTTGTTTACTTGCTTTTGATTTTCTTTCTCATTTTCCCCTTTTTGTCTGATCTTTCTTCTGCAGCATGATAAATGTAGAAATATGTATAGAAGAATTGCACATGTTTAATCTATATTGGATTACTTTCTGTCTAGGGGAGGATATGAAGGGAAAGGAGTGAGAAAAATTTGGAAAGCAAGGTTATGCAAGGTTGAATGTTGAAAGCTATCTATGCATAATTTGGGAAATAGAAAGTTTTTTTTTTAAATAAAATAAAAAAAGTGAAGACCATGACCAGTCATTATATTCATATGACCGATATAAGAGAAGCATCTGGGAATTTAATGGAATAACTTACCTAAAAGGGTTCAACTTTCCAGCCAATTTAGGAATCCAATCATCAATATTCCTGGCAAACTGCCACCAAGTTTTTAAATTAAACTTCCAGTAACATATAAATGCTTACTATTTTACTAACTAGGCACTATCAGTTTAGATAGCTTTAATTGTTTAACTAGCATATGAAAATGAAGAAGGACTGTTTTTGCCTTTCCTTGCATTTCCAATTCAATGATTGATGCACAGCAAAGCACTGATAAATGTTCTGTCTCTGAACATAAAGACTGATACATACTAAAGCATTAAATAATGCTTTCTCTAAATCTCTGTCTCTCTGACACTGTCACTCTTTGTACTAAGCATAGTTACTGACACAGTGAAGCATTAATAAATGTTTTATCTCATTGTCTCTGCTTTTATGTATCTCAGGCAGTCTCCATATCTCATTGTCTCTGTGCTAAACACAATGTCAAAAATAGTACAAACTTAGCATCTTTATGTTGATTGGCTAGTAAAGCTGTTCTTTTAGGAGCTTCATTTTCTATGTAATTTAACATAGTAGCTGGCAGTCAGAATTCAAAAAGGGTTTTAGTATATTAACATTAGATTTAATTGATTAAGATGAAATCAAACTTGTAATACTGAAAAAAAATCTTACACATAGGTTCAAAAAAACACTTTTCAATGAAAAAAAAAAGTCTTTGGGGTTACACCTAGGTATGACTTAAAACTGTGGAAATCTAGATCAATATGTGTGTGATAAGGTCATGATGGAAGGAGATTAGCTAAGTGACTATCTTCCTTGAACCACAAAAATATCCAGAAGATAAGGGCAAATTGAAACATCTACAATAGTTTAACTACAGTGTTTTTGATGAAATGGCAGAAAGTAGATGTTGATATCAATAGTCAAGTGGATTCTGAGGGTATTCTTCAAAGTGAATTTATCTATAATCTTTGATGTTTAAAAAAAGTCACTCCTTTGGTCGCAACACAGAAACAGAGAACAAATTAATCTTATACACCAGAGTTCATCTATGTGGGCTGATTGAATGATAAAAAAAAAAAATAACCACAAAGGAGCAAAGAAAGAAGCATTACAAAATACATACTAAGTGCTAGACACTGTGTTTTATGAATTTTACCTCATTGCATCCTTAAAATATCCCGGGAAATAGATGTATTATCCACATTTTGGGATAAAGGAAATTGAGGCAAAAATTTAAATAACTTGTCCAAGAACTAGTATCTGAAATCAGATTTGAAATCAGATTTTACTCAAGACCCAATATTCTATGCACTATTTTACCTCCTAGCATCCTCAAGAAATCTTCTTGATTTTACTCTGCATACACACGCACACACACACGTATATAATTAAACATAGAATTATTCAGCAATATCACTACTATAAAGGTATGACAAAGAAATCACACTAAAGGGGGTAAAATCCTATTTGTACAAAAATATTTATAATAGTTTTTTTTAATAGTGTCAAAAAGGTGAAAATCCATGCGATGGCTACCAATTTAGGAATGGTTGAGCAAGTTGTGATATATGATTGCTATGGAACATTATTTTGCTATTAGAAATGATGATCAGAAAAGTTTCAGAAAACTTTGGGAAGATTTATATGAACTGATGATAAGTGAGGTGAGCATAGCTAGAAGAACAGTGATGATGATATTTTAAGAATGGTCAATTGTGAAAAACTTAAGTTATTCTGATCAGAGTAATGACTCAAGCCAACTCTGAAGGATGCAAGATGAAAAAAGCTATTCACCTTCAGAGAGAAAATGTATGAACTTTGAATATAGAATGTACTATACCTAGTTTTCTCTGTTTTTGTTTTATTTTGTTTGTGTTTTACAAAATGACCATAATAAAAATGTTCTACATATGTATGTTCAGTGTCAAATATCTTGCCTTCTAAAGGAGGAGAAAAGAGTGAGAGAGGGAGAGAATCCAGGAACTCAAAATTTAAATACAATTTAAAATATAATTGGAAAATGCTTAACAACATATATGAAACATTTTAAAATTGAATTGAACATGTCAAAAAATGTGTTTCCTGTTAATCACCTTAAATGCTTTACTTCTTTGTCCAGAAGTGGGGAGTATTTTTGATCTTTGATGCTCTGGAATCATGAAGGTCATTGCATTGATCAAAATTCTTGATTTTTCAAAGTTGTTTTTTTTATTTTAATATTATTATTGTATTTAAAATATTCTAAAAGAGATCTTAGAACATAATACATGAAACATATAGCTGAGAAGGTTCTTATACTGCAGAAAATAAGAGCTGGAGGGGGCTGTAGAAATTGGAACATGGGAATACAAAACTCAAAGGGGCCATTAGAATATAGGATGTAAACAATTACAATTGAAAAGAAATGTACAAAAAAAAGTTAGAGTTAGAAAGTCTTGGTACCTTCAATATAGAATGACATAAACGGCAAGGGGCCTTAGAACAAAGAAAACATGCCATAGTTGTAAGAGACTGGATAACATAAATATTTCAGTTGTTCAAGACCAAAGAATCAGTGATTTCAGGGATTAATCCTATTTCATGTACATGGAATAAACGCAAAATAATATTTATTAAATTTACATGAATTTCTTTTGAGTTTTGTTTTTGCTTTACAGGGAGGTAAATACAAGGGATTGTGAAAAAAAATTATTCAGGGATTTTGGAAGCAAAAAGATCTGGATCTTACCACCTTCTATTCACCAGCTAGCTATTTATTTTGGCTGTTTTTTTTTTTTTAATATCTTTAGACTGCCTTTACTTGTCTGAAAAAAATGAGAGATTTGAACAAAATTATTTCTAATATAACTACCATTTGTATGTATGTATAGGTAAGCATGTGTATGTATGTATATATATTATGTAAATATATGTTACATATAATTTTATCTATATATTTCATATATTATTTACCATTTTTCACTATTAACCATATTTGAATTTTTTTGCACAATGTTGTCCCAATTATAAACTTTTCTGTCCCTAATGGTCCTCATTTTGAAAATACATACCTATACTGCTATCCTATACCTCTAAACAGAATTTGAAAGCACTTCAGAGATTGATAAAAAAAAGATGGTGTCTTCATGATGGAGCAGTTATGGTACATGTGGATCAAGTGCCAATCAACTCTCACCTCAATATTCCTTCCCTTAGTAGCTTTCCTTACATTGTTCATTCATCATATATCCTAAATACTGGAGCAACAAACATACCCCCACATATACATGTATGCATGCACACACATACATAGTGCTGTCTGATTTCAAGATGTTTTAGTTCTAATTAAAGGGAACATAATGCATGGAGAATATTCTATTCAATATGAAGTAAACCTATTCTGTCACAATAGAAGATTGGATGTTAATAAGTAGAAAAAAATAAGAAAAGGGTTCCTGCCAGAGGTGGTGTGTAAATTAATCTTAGAAATAAGTTCATCACTCTGAAGTATAGGTATGGAGCAGGGGATATGTGTATGTGTGACTGGATTGTAGAGAACGTGATAAGATGTAAGATCAAATCAGCCTCGAAATAGTTTATAGACAAAGTATAAATGGATTTTAAATGGTCTCTCAGATAGGGATTTTTTTCTTTTATACTAAAAATCAAAAGGAACCACTGATTTTTTTTTTGTAAATGATATGACATGTTTTGAACTGTGTTATAGAATATCAGTTTTGTGGAATAAAAACTGAAGAAAGAGAGATAAGAAGCAAGGAGGCCAATCAGGAGCTAACTGTGAATGTCCTGATGAAAGGCTGAACTTGGTTGCTCTCTATTTGAGTGAAGAAAAAAGACTTTTGTGAGTTACTGAGGAGAAAGACAATACGCCCTAGCAACTAAATCATTTTTGTGAGATAGGGATACTGAGAAGTGAAAGACAAATCTGAAATCATGAACTTTCATGACTTATGTGACAGAAATGGCCAATTGTACCAGTGAAGTGGCTTTGGATGGAGATGAAAAAAATAATAAGTTCTGTTTTGTACATGTTAAGCTTTCAATGCCTATTGAATATCCAGATGGAAATGTTTCCTAGGTAATTGGCTATGTCTTAATGCAGTTCAAAAGAGACACTTAAAAACCTGTGTCAAGCTCTGAGTCAATAATTTAGAGATAATAATCCATTATTGTAGATTATTATGGGAGTAACAAAACCACCAAAGAAGGTATAGTGATAAAAACAAAGTAGGATGAAATCAAATCAAATTGTATGTATTATTGATATAGTACATAGATAATAAGGTAGCAGAGGAGACTCAAGGGTGAATATTTATTAAGAATAGAACCAGGAAAGAATAATATCACAAAACTGAGCAAGTAAAGAGTGGTCAACTATAGAGGGTCACAGACAGTGGGGAAACCTGGGTGAGATATAAAACCCTTTAGTCCAGTAAAAGGAACCCTGCTGATATGTCTGTTTTGGCTCTGTATACCCTCCCAAGTGCATCTTGACCTTCCTGAGAAGTCAGGGAGTGTGACAACTTGTATTGTAATTAAAGCAGTTATACTAAAGTGGTAAGGAAACATCTGTACACAATAGCAAGTTGTTTATGTGGTCTTGCATGTGCAATATCCTATGATTAGTGCATGAACAGTGTGCTATCATTATGTAAGTGTATTAAGGTATATAAGGCTGAGAAAATTTTGAATAAATGGGCTCCATGTTTGACCATCTTGGTGATTTCTACCCCTTCACTCCTCACCCAAGATCACGATGTAGGCTGGTATTAAAATCTTCTGGTGAGCACGTCTGAACATTAAACAGTGCTTATTACCACACACCATTCATAATAAGCAATAATGGAATTGGGTTGGGATGAAAACACCCTATATTTAAATTCATATCAGTATCTTATTTTCAATGAAAGTTGGTTAGGCTATAAAATACTTTTTTTTTTAAAAATTTGCAATGCATGTTGGTGGAGCTGTGAACGGATACAGCCATTCTGGAGAACAATTTGGAGCTATGCTCAAAAAGTTATCAAACTGTGCATACCCTTTGACCCAGCAGCATTTCTATTGGGCTTATATCCCAAAGAAATCATAAAGGAAGGAAAAGGCCCCACATGTGCAAGAATGTTTGTGGCAGCCCTTTTTGTAGTGGCTAGAAACTGGAAATTGAATAGATGCCCTTCAATTGGAGAATGGCTGAATAAATTATGGTATATGAATATTATGGAATATTATTGTTCTGTAAGAAATGACCAGCAAGATGATTTCAGAGAGGCCTGGAGAGACTTACATGAACTGATGCTGAGTGAAATGAGCAGAACCAGGAGATCATTATACACGGCAACAACAGTACTATATGACGATCAATTCTGATGGACATGGCTCTCTTCAACAATGAAATGTTTCAAACCACCTCCAATTGTTCACTGAAGAAAGCCATATACACCCAGAGAGAGGGATGCGAAATGTGGACCACAACATAACATTCTCATACTCCTTGATTGATGTTTGCTTACATTGTGTTTCCTTTATCTGATATATCGTTTGTGTAGATAAGATTTTTCTTGCACAACAATGATAAGTTTGGAAATATGTATACATATATTCGATTTGCCAATATTTTAACATAATTAACATGTAGGAGATATCCTGCCATCTAGGGGAGGGGTGGGGAGTTGGGGGGAAAAATTTGTAACGGAAAGCTATATAAGGGTTATTGTTGAAGAATTACCCACACATATGTTATGCAAATAAAATAAAATTTAAAAAAATAAAATAAAATAAAATTTGCAATGCATCAAGTAAAATATGAATACAGATTTTATAATCCTGAGGTCAATTCTCTATTATAAATATATAATCCTATCCCTCAATAAAATAAATTGAATAAAATAAATATGCACCATGTCCACTTTATCCACTTCATAATACATATTATATCCCAGTTGATTTAGAGTGATCGAATCAAAATCCCTATAGTTGAGGAGTTGCATGAATGACTTTCTGTGGACTTTATTCAGTAAGCTGACATTCTGGGATCCTTTGAGAGGATGAAAATTTCAAGATGACAAAAGCACATTCCTGTTGGAGAGGACAGGTAAATTTCCTTACACCAACTTCCTTACTTAGCAAAAATAGCTAGATTAATAATTAGCCACCTACACGAATAGGTCAAGGTGGTGAGGTTATTCACAGTACATCAAAAATAGTTTCAACAAAATATTACTATTAGAATATGGACGATTCTGTTGCATGAATAAATAAAGTAGCTCTTGAAACATGTGTGAGTCATTTACTTAAACTCTCTAATGACCAGTTTTCTACCCTATAAGATAGGGGAAATAACTTCTATAGTACTTATGTTATGGGATTATTGTGAGAGTCAACTGGAATCATTTATGTACAGCATTTCACAAACATAAAAAAAATCCCTAAATGTCAATGATCATTATTGATGATTATGATGAAGATGATGCTTTATATCATTTTTTTTAATATCATCAGGATGGGTAATGTGGTTCTCTGTAACATGGAGTGATGTTGCCTGGAATTTCCATGAATATTTTTTTTTTCTTTTTTCTATTTTTGATCACACAATGACTCAAGTAAATTCAAGATCAACAACCAGAAGGGAAGAATCAATAAACTGATGTGCAGCGATTATATCCTCTACTGAGGTATTCTGGCATTTTTAAAAATCCTGCTTTTTCCAACAAGCTGCCAGAATGGTATACACTATTGAACTAGGCTGTTTCAAAAAGGGATTGTTTCGATCTACTAGAGTAAAGGTTACTTCTTATCACAGATGGACACCCAAATCTCAGCACAGACTAGAGCAGATAGACATAAACATCTGTCAGGGGAAATTCCATTTTGTAGTGCCATAATTATTTTTCTTCTGCTTTTTGCAGGTGTCATAGAAAATATTTGATTGGAACACTTAAACTGGAGAAAATCATTGCCAGGGATGGATAATTAGCCATGGGTTTATCATTTCTAAATAACACTTGGATAATTCTTGGTCAACGCCTGGGAAGAGATAAGGAAGAATAAAAAAGTCCATGTTTGATCTTTTCATATGAAGTTATAAATTCATACTTTGTCCATTCTATCTGGATGTTTCAGAAAGCAAAAAACAGTTGTGAAAGCCAATTTAAAAGGAGGTGGGCAGCAACAATCTCAAGTCTCAAAAACCTTTGATTTCATACAATGAAGTTCTTCTGGTGAGTTTCTAGTCATTAGTAGTACAGAAAAAAAAAAAACATAGGAGAAGAGGATTCTAATGTAGAGGAAGAGAAAAAAAAAAGAGAGAGAGAGAGACTAGTCCAGGAAAAGCAGTATAATATGGTGGGGGAAATGGGATTAAAAAAAAAAAGCCCAGGGGTTCAAATGTTTTCTTTATTACTGTGTAACCTTGATTAATCTAAGAGATTTGTTTATATGTACATTTGTATATGTGTCTGTATATAAACATATATTTGTATATATGTAGGTACTTCTTCTTTGAAAAATATAGATTTAGCTAAGTGACAGAAATATTTCCCTTTTGGGCTTTCTGTCCCCTATCCTAATGTAATTTCTGACAAATTGTAAGATATAAATAATTGGATGATCAATTATATTTGACCTGAATTATACATAGGTGGAACAGATGATTTTTAAAATCTTCTCAATCAAATAATCAACAAACAAGCATATCTTAAGGTATCTTTTAAGTTCTTAATATCTTTTAGTTTCTGGAGATACAAAGGGAAATATAAATCACTTTTTGATTTTATGGAATTTAAAAGTTATCATCCCAGACCTTGACTTATGATCTTATGAAGTGAATTTTATTGTTGGGTTTCAGCTCCTTTTTTGGGGGAAAAAATGATGGTTTTGCCATCTGAGTTCAATTGATTCTTTCCATTTGAATTTCTATACAATTCTTTGAACCTTTTCATTTGATTAATGAGAAATTTGAAGCCCAGATTTGGGGAAAGACTTAGAAATACTTACACTATGATTTTAATATTTATCATATGATCCAAATGCTTATCAATGATGCCATAAACCATCTAGTCCAAATTTCTCATTACACTGATGAAGAATCCAAAGCACAAGAAACTATGCTGGATATGGATGATGAAACAAGCAGTGGAAGACAGAGGTTAGTACCCAGATCTTTGGACTCCCAATTTAGAGTGCTCTCCAGGATATAATGAATAACAAATATAAACTATCTGTACCTTTCTCAGCAGCTAGTTTTGTGTCTCCGGGGCATAACACAATCCCCAGTTCATAGTAGAAATTTTAAATGACTTAGAATTGAATTGAACAGAATTGACTTTCCTTAGGAGCTTACCTTTGATGTTACAGAGTTCATGAGGTATTTCAGTAAGCACTATTTTGCTGAGATTTGGAATTAAGTGGAATTCAGAAACAACCTTCATCTCAAAACATTTTACTGTGCCTAGAATACACAGTAGGGGCTCAATAAAGCACTTCACATTCTGACTTTACTTGGAATTCAAGGTCTTCAATAATTCATGAAAACTGGGTCATCCACTAATAATTCAGATGGGTGCCAGGAGAGTACATGGTGAACATCTCTCTCCTGACTTTCTACAGCCTATATGGCCCAAGGTAACTGTCACAGCAGTGCTCACAGTAGGTGATCCAGGACAATCCAGCAACGTTTAAAAATAGGAGGTTAAAAAATAAATAGCGGAACACCAGCAAACTTTTTTTTTTTTTTTTTTTTTTGGCTCCAGATTACAAGCTTTCCTACTACCAGCTTTGATCCAGACTGTTTTGCAGGAAGATTGTCATATCCACTTTGAATTGAGATCTGAGTATTATACTGGATTCCTTTCTTTCAACAATAAGACCATTCTGTTAGGTTAAAGTTTGGATTGTCCCAGGACCTACCCCTATTTGTATTAAGTAATGGACTTTTTTTATGATGTAAAATTATGGAAGAATTATGGTAGCTTCCTTATTCCTGGGTGTGTGTGGGGTCATTGGCCAAGAGTCTTAAAGCCATCATGGTGACTATTGGCACTAACGTTTTGATTTCAAAACATTTTTTTTTTGGCAACAAATAGCCTTGGTAGAGTGGAAAGAAATGATGGATTAGGTAATCTAGATACCAAGTTCAATTCTCACCTAAGCTATTTATTTACCATTCATTTGGTGATGGACAAATCCTTTGGCCTCCTCTGGTTTCAGAATTGCAGAATCACAGAATTGCAAAGAACCTCAAAAAATAAATTTCAATTTAAATTGTAAGGAGAATCTCATTTATAATATTCTTCCAAAATAAAGCTTCTTCTGGTCCGTGCTTCAATATCTATTAATAAGGTTTGTAAAACTGCAATTTACTAATTCACTCATCTTCATGACCCTATACCTTTAATTGCTAAGTAATTTGTCCAAAGTTCTCACCAGACTCAAATGAAATAAAGTATGTAAATTGTTTGATAAACCTTAATGAGGTATAGAAATGTAAGTTATTCTTGTTGTCCTTTTTTTTAGTTATTATTATTAATCATTTCCCCCCTCATGTTAAGCTTAAATCTGGTTCCCTACAATAGGTAACCATTTGTTGCTGATACTGCTCTCTGGGAACAAAGCAAAGAAAAGAAAATGCAGAAACCTAATCTCTTTCAAATATCCAAGGTGTTAATTGCTCTTACACTTTCTCTAAGCATTTTCTTCCTCAACTTAAAACACTAACTTAAAATACTAACTATTCAATTTCATCTTTTTTAGTTTCATTCTCATTTTCACCTTGTCCAAACAGCATAATTCTACTATTTAGAGAGACTATTGATGAAACTTTGAAGAAATTATTGAATCATTGAAGTAATCAGATGGTGAGATAGATATAATGCTGTTATTGGATTCAGGAAAACCTGAGTTTGAATCCAGCCTCGAACATTCATTAGGGGTGTGACTTTGGCCAAGTCTCTTAACTAAATTTTGCTTCACTGCTTCCATGGTAAAGTAGGAGTGATAATAGCATCTCTATCCCAGAGTTGTGTGGAACAAATGAGATATTTGTAAAGTGGATAGTATAATGACTAGAATATAATAGCTAATTAAAATGTCAGTGCTGATTCCAATCCTAATAATTGATTAATAAATATGTAGCAAATGCTGACTATGTGCTACTTTATTACTACTGTTAAAACCTGCATTTAAATATCCTGATTTGCATAATGAAAGGATTGAAGCAAAATAAGAAGTTTGAATTCAGGAATCTCTTAGGAACTCATATTACATTTATTCCTAGGGTCATATGCATCACAGTATCTTCTTGCACCCTCAATATATTGAAATTACAAGCAGAGGCAGGATAGTGTAATTAAATGAGTTCATGTTGTGTCACAGTTCAATGTCTCAGTTTCACTCAATTGCTCTGTTTCAGTTTCTCTTAATTGTTCTGCCTCAATAGGAAACTTCTCCCCCCCCCAACTTCCTGACCATCAGGAATAATTGGGCTACCATTCAAAAGAGTCATAAAACTTCCAGATGGTCCATCTCAACATACCCCTTATCTTTATGGCCTTAGACTTAGTGTCTTCTAGTTTCTTTCCAAATATCGATCTTCCTCCATACCCCCAAACTGTCAGAACTGAATTAATAGGTCTTTCCTGGAACTCCAATCCCCCTAGTGCTCAACCCCTCCTTTTGCTCCATGAGCTCTTTGTTCCCCTGAGCACTGGGAGCCCTATAAGAATCCTGTGACCAAACATACTGATTACTGGATACTTGAGATCCAGTCAGCTGGCTAATGTTTGCCAGTCTAAACTCTCAGTGGACTGTGTGCTTTGAGACAAGAGTCTCAGCAGTCTTGATCCATAGCTATGGATTTTAAACTCTCAATTAACATCAATAAAATATTAACTAATCTCCAATCTATGATACTGCCTCAGTTTTTCCCTGAACATTACAATGTTTCAAGAAACAGAAGCTTTCAACTATCAAGGAAAACATCAGAAGTTTGAGATTCTGTATTCAAATCTCTTTGTAAATGAAAAATAATCATATTATCAAATCTTGAATCCTCCCAGGGTGTCAATTTCCTGTTGTGTAAAAGGAGAAAGTATGATTAAATGACCTTTGAGATCCATTTAAATTTTAAATCTATATTATCTTCCATGAACAGTGATTAGAGAAGACAGGATTTCTACTCAATAACTTGATGATTGGAGTATTGAAATGACAATCATGTATCTAAAGTAAAATACAGAATTTAACACTTAAAATCTAGGTATTTCTGAATAAGTAACAATCTCTCTAGACCTCAGTTTCCTTATTTGAAAATAAGAGTGGTTCTAGGTGACTCAATGTCTCTTTCAACTCTAGCTGTATAATAGAATATAGATGGACCACTAGATGGCATAGTGAATAGAACATTGAGTGTGGAGTAACAAAGATTTATCTTTATGAGTCCAGATTTGTCCTTAGAAAACATACAAGTACTGTGTCTTTGGGTAATTCACTTAACCCTTCTTTCTCCATTTTCTCATCTATAAAATGAGCTGGAGAAATAAATGATAAATCACTACAGTATCTGCTAAGAAAATCCCAGATGGGTTCATAGAGAATGCAACACAGTCAAATCAGAAAAATATGATTAGAATGTCTTGGTTCTCAATGTCCTCATATATAAATTAAGAGATTTTGCTAAAGATGATATCTAAAATCCCTTTTGTATGAAAACTATATGATCCTATGGGCATATCTTAGACTTATAAATTATGTCCTCTAGCATAAGCAGGTGTGATTTAAAAGTATATAATGCACCGAATTTAATGACTTGACTTAGAAGATGAGAGAAAAAAGAATCTATAATATGGTGAAAAAACACTCAAATCTTAGGTTGGCTGTGGTGTCCCAACCACAAAATAATATGTTTATTTTTCCACCACTTTTTTTTTTCCTTTTATTGATAAAAACTACACAAAAACTAACTGATAATCAATTAAAAATAAACAAAACAGAATTCATGTTACACATTCTCCTTTGTGTAGGAGTGGATCAAACTTTGAGTTCCCAAAAAGTGCACACATGATAAATTTCCCTTTGTTCCACCCGATCCAGGAAGGAACAGATTTACCAGTTTCTTATCTGCATCAAGGTGCCTGGTGTTCTTTCTCATGATAGAAGTGGAAAATGGGACCTGTGTTAACAGCAAAGTGTAACAAAGAAGGGGAAAAAAAAGAAAAAAAAAAACAACTCCAAAAAATTGTCCCAGTTTACAGCAGATATCTTGAGTGGACATGCACCTAGGGATTTTGTTCTTGTTTGTGTTTTTATCCTCCTTTTCAGCTCAGTCATCATCTATCTTCTTTTGAGTGGTGCAAGCATCCTTTAGGTCCAGCACAAGCCTTAATGCCCATGATCAGAGTTGGAAATAGAAACACTTGAGAAAAAAACGAAAAACAAAAGAAATACTTTTAAGAAAAAAAAATCAATTGAAACAAGGTTTTTAGAGTAATAAACACTTAACAAAGAAACCGTGTACTGAGTTTCCCCTCATCCCAATCCCCCCCACCCTTAATTTTGCCTGAGGTTCACTAGCCAAGGAACCGTGCAGTGTAGAAAATCAGATATACAAACAGATTTCTTAATCCATTCTTTTATGTAGCTAGAGTGAAATCTATTTTAATAAGAACTTGACGATCTTTATTTATTATATACATCCAAGAGTTTTGTCTGTTGAAGTTTTAAAGCAAAAGAAAAAAATCCAGGAGTCTTCCCTGCTGAACCATAAAGGTAATTCCTGCCATACTATGTAATTCTTTGTCTCAAAGATGGTATGGTTTCCATCTCTCTTCCTGGTTTGTGGCAGAAACTTTGTGGGTGGTTGTAATCTCACATCCAATTCTCCTTTAAAGTGAAATCCCTCCCTCTCCCTCCCCCCCAAACAAAGTCCCTTTTCCCTTGAGAAATGGTCTTCAGCATTAATTGGGTATTCTTTCAATATAAATGGCTGGTGCCGCAGAGCGGGCAATGGTGGCAATGAAGCTGTGGTCTCGACTGAGCTCTAGGTTGGTTGTCTCAGCTTGCTCCCGGGATATGGTATCATATCCCTTGTTGACATGGAGAGGCTTATGAGCCTGGCAGTACCCGATGACTGGCTGATCATAGCTGTAATAGGGCAGCGTCTTCATATGATGTGGGACCTGAAAGACAAAGGACAAAAAGACAGAGAAGGTCAGCATCTACAATATGTGCATCTGGAATAATGTGTTTTGATAGATAATATAGTTTGGTTTGGTTTAGCTCCTTTCATGCTGAGTTTTGAATTAAGACAATTGTCCAAATATGAAATGGAGATTTACTTTATTGTTTTAACTTAGAAAACTATCTCTGGCCAGTGACTGTCACTAGTGGCTTGTTTATTTCTTATAGGTCTCCACTGGAGTATCACTTGTTAATTCTGGACAGGGGAACTAAAAGACAAATCGAAATCATCACTGCATCTGGCATTTCTTCTATTGCTCCCTGAAGTCAAATGTATTTCTTAATATCCTTATGATTAACTTGAAGGATGGCCCACACCAATCACTAGCAAAAGACCACTTGCAAATGTGTCTCTTAAAAGTAAATGTGATTCACCTACAGCCTTATACTGTTAACAAGTCTCTTCCCATCCATCCTGACTGATTAACTTACAAACTCTGTATTCACTGACTCCTACAGCACAATATAGGTTAAAGTACTTGGGCTACACTTTATTTCAAGATTGGGATAAAACCTGTTCTTACTCTTCCAGATTTTCTGTTTTTGACTGTGCTTTATAATACACAACACACACAAGATAATGAAAGGCATAAAACTAATATATCTTTTCATATTCACTGCAATGTTCTTGATGGTTATAAGCAAGTAGTGGGGGAAAATAGGAGGTTTTTGAGAAAGATAATGACAGGATCAGAGGTTTATTTTTATGATCAGATTGCTTTGTCTTAACCAAGTTTGATATAGTAGATAGAAAGTTCAACTCAAAGTGAGGAAGCCCAAAAATCAAGTCTCACTTTGGACACATACTGTCTTTTTGATGCTAGTTAGGTCATTTAATCTTAAATGCTCTTGACTTTTTTATTTGGTAGTCATTAATTCTGTGAAGGGAATTTCTTCAACAGAACAAACCTTATACCAAAAAATCATGTATCTAGTACCTATGCTTTCATAATCTTCCAGGTCAGAAGAAGAGGATTAAAAGATAATAAAGTGGGTTTTCATTTTGGTTTGAGGAGAATAAAAGTCAACCAACAATTAGCATAATCTCAAAGTAGAATGGGCTTTCTTTGCAGGTTATGGGATTCCCCTTGTAGGGTATTCCTTAAGGAAAAATGAAAAGGAATTATTGGAAATGTTTCTGTTTTCATATATAAATTGGGACAATTGCATTGTACAATTCTGCAATTTTGTGATTTTGTAAAATGATTTATCATAACATATAGCATGATGGAAAGAGGCCAATTTAAAAGAAAGTGTATCTGTTCTGGGACTATTCTACCTTCAAGTTAAGCAGTTATGACAGTATGAACTAAAATGATGACAGAAGGATAGGAAATAGAAGAAATGATAAATGAATCATTAAAGAAGTTGAATAATAACTGATTAATTAATTAAGAACAATAATAACAATTCTGTATAGTGTGTCATATAGGTATTTGTTATTAGTAGTTTCCCCATTTTACAGATAAGGAAACCAAAACAAGGCTTAATAAATTAAAGGAGTTGCCTCTGTTAAAAAGTTTTTCAGAGCAGGTTTTGAACCCAATTTTAATTTATTCCCAAAACAATATTCTATCCAGTAGCTTAGGCTGCTTCTCCACTGGGATGCGATTGGGGAGAGAGCAGAAGTCAATTTGAGAACAATGCTGAAAGGTATAATTATTGGAAAAACACTGGCACCATTAACAGGAATAGGAAAATTAAGAAGAGGAGGAGAATTTTCTGGGTGGGTGAGGTATCAGATAATGATTTGAAGGAACCAGTGAATGTCAAGGAAGAATCAGAAGATGATAATGAGGAAGTTTTAAATGCTGATCTGTAATTCAAGGAGGCAGGTTGGGGCTAGACTTGTATATTTCACATATATTGTTTTTATATTTAAAGTCATGGAAGTAAATAAGAAAAAAATGGCAAGACAAAAGTGAAAGTGAAAGTAAAAATGATAAATGGACAGAGAAACACAGAATGAATGAAAGACAGAGAGGTATGAAGAAAGACAATATTGTGGACAGATTGCTTCCTTGGAATGAGGTGAGATTAAGTTTAGATATTAATTGTAGACTTGTTCATGTAGACATCTTTAATTTAACTTATTTAAAACTGAAGTCATTATTATTTCTCTTAAAGTTTCCTCTCTCACTAAATATCCTATTAGTGTCATGGACAATACACTTCTCCCATTCTCCTAGGCTCATCACCTAATTGTCATCCTCAATTCCTAGCTTCCTCTCATTCCCTTCATG
This sequence comes from Myrmecobius fasciatus, assembly GCA_023553655.1. Lineage (NCBI taxonomy): Eukaryota > Metazoa > Chordata > Mammalia > Dasyuromorphia > Myrmecobiidae > Myrmecobius > Myrmecobius fasciatus. The sequence continues at coordinate 44,643 of JAJPUD010005881.1, forward strand.
TATCAAATCTATTGTTGCCTCATATTAATTTGTTCTTCATCACAACTCTTTCATTCATCTCCATTCTCTCCCTTGATACTGTCACCACTCTAGCAAAGCCCTTCATCCCTGACACCTGTACTATTACAACAACCATAACCTACAATAAGTTGGTTTCCCTATCTTAAGTCTTTATCTACTCTAATCCACTCACCACTCATCTGTAAAAATCATCTTTCTTAATCTCTGGTCTAATCATGTCAGTAACTCAATGAAGTCGTACAGATCCCTGTTAATGCTATTATCAAATACAAAATCAACAAAGGATTTTTTTTTTGGTTGTTGTTGTTTTAAAGCTCCTTAAAACTTGTCCCCTTCTGAAATTTCCAGTCTTTAAAATCTTGTTTCCCTGCTCAACATATTCTAACAACACTGACTTTCTTGCTGCTCTTTTCAAAAAATATTCCACCTCTTGCAAATAATACTTTCTCTGGCTGTCAACCATTGCTGAAATCCTTTCCCTTTTCATTCCCATCTCCTAGATTCACTGTCTTCATTCAATTCTCAGTTGAAACCCCACTTTCTTCAACATTTAATTGGTATCTTTCTTCTGTTGATTATCGCAAGTTCATATATAGTTGCTTACATTTTATCTTTCTCATTAAACTTTGAGATCCTTTAGAACCAAAAAAAAAAAAAAAAAAAAAAAAAGTGTTTGTTGTACATTTTACTTCTTGGGGCTTCCCTTTCCCCATCTGTAAAATGGGAATAGTAGTAATAGCTACTACATAGATTTATGAGGAGAAAATTAAATGAGTTAATTCTGATGGACATGGCTCTCTTCAACAATGAAATGTTTCAAACCAGTTCCAATTGTTCAGGGAAGAAGGCCATATACACCCAGAGAGAGGGATGTGAAATGTAGACCACAACATAACAGTCTCATACTTTTGATGGATGTTTGCTTACATTGTGTTTCCTTTATCTGATATGTCTTCTGTGTGAATGCGATTTTTCTTGCACAACAATAATATGTAAAATAGAGGGCGGAGCCAAGATGGTGAACTACAGACAGCATTCTCTGTAAGCTCTCCAGACCTTCCCTCAAACACAGACAAACTGAGCCTCTGAACTGGTTCTGGAGTGAGAGCATCACCAAACACTTGGACTACAATGCACTTCTATCAAATATCTACTTTGAAAGAACTTCTGAGGTCAGTTTTAGACGGGCAGGGGATCAAGCAGCTCCCAGCGCTCAGACGCCAGGGCGCAGCCGGGGTGCAAGTCCGGGGCTGGGACGGAGCAGAGGATTTCAGGCTGCCAGGAAGTCCCTGGGAGACCCTTGGGCCACTTTGCTCCGCTTGCGGGCAGGTGCTTTGGCAGGTCTACCTTTGATAAAGGGTGGATTGAGAGTAGCTGAACGGGTGGTCCTAGTGCGGATCTAGCCACATCAGCCCCAGACTGGAAGTCAACTTGGCAAACTGCCCCAGGGCAAATTGAAATCCCGCCTGCTGCTGCTGCCACTGCTGCTGCTGCTGCTGCTGGGGCTGCAGAATTCCCTCCTGTTAACTGATACCTCAGCTAAACATAATGAGCAAGAAGAAGAGAGCTCTCACCATAGACAGCTTTTATGGAGAGAAACTAGAGCAGTCCCCAGATCCTGAGATTCTGAAAACAATCCCAGATAAAGCCACAAAGGTGGACTTAAGCTGGTCTCCCTTTCAGAAGGCTTACCTGGAAGATTGCATAAAGAATCTCAAAAGAGAGCTAGAAGAAGATTGGGGAAATAAAGTGAGAGCAGGGCAAGAAGGAAACATCGCCCTGCAACAGAGATGTGAAAAACTGGAAAATAAGTCTGATGAATCAGAAAAAGACAAAAATTCACTGAAAAACAAAATTAGTGAATTGGAAAAAGTCACCAACTCACTGGAAAATAAAAATAGTGAATTGGTAAAAGACAACAATTCACTGAAAAACAAAATTGGTGAATTGGAAAAAATCACCAACTCACTAGAAAATAAAAATAGTGAATTGGAAAAAGATAAAAATTCACTGAAAAATAAAATTAGTGAATTGGAAAAAATCACCACTCACTAGAAAATAAAAATAGTGAATTGGAAAAAGATAAAAATTCACTGAAAAATAAAATTAGTGAATTGGAAAAAGACAACAATTCACTGAAAAATAAAATTGGCAAAATGGAAAAAGAATGCAATGAACCAAAAAATTCAATTGGCCAGTTACAAAAGGACCTAAAAAAGATAACTGAAGGAAATAATACCTTAAAAATTAAAATTGAACAAATTGAAATGAATGACTCAATAAGACTTCAAGAATCAGTCAAACAAAAACAAAAAAATGAAAAAATAGAAGAAAATATGAAATATCTCCTAGGAGAAACAACTGACTTGGAAAACAGATCCAGGAGAGACAATCTAAGAATTATTGGACTCCCTGAAAATCACGATGAAAAAACGAACCTCGATGCTATCTTCCAGGAAATCATGAAAGAGAATTGCCCTGATGTTTTAGAATCAGAAGGCAAAGTTGGTATTGAAAGAATCCACCGATCACCTCCTGAAAGAGACCCCAAAATTAAAACCCCAAGGAATATCGTGGCCAAATTTCAGGACTATCGCACCAAGGAAAAGATATTACAAGCTGCTAGAATAATATGTAAAATATTTTGTAAATCTCAAACCACTAAGTAAATGTTAATTGATATAAGAGAGCTATAAAAACAAAAATAAAGGCAAAGAAAGAGTGACAGAAAACCAAGAGTAAAGAAATTTGTGTTATTCTAATTTCAAAAGAGCCAGAGGATCATAGCATCATAGTTGTAGCCAAAAGAGACCTTAAAATCCATTTAGTTCCATCTCTTCAAGCTGAAGAAATAAGCTTGAGAAGATAAACTATCCCTATTCACTGGTATTACCCACAAAGTGAAGTTTTCAGAATTAATGATAGGATGGGGAATGAGAGTCAGATGAATACTTATGAAGAATATAGAAAAACCAGGAGAGTAAAGTTGTATGAAAATAAAGGAATAGAGGAAGTGTAAAGATGGTGAAGGTTGCCAATAGTGTAGAATGTCTTAAGCAATGTCTACCCAACTGCTGAGGGAGCAAGATCCTTTGGATTAAATAATCAGGATTTCATTAGAAAACTGAATAAAAACATCTGTATTGCAATGGTGAAAGCAGGTGACAAAATGCCAAAGGCTGAATAGTGGATACAGCTGATTAACAAACTTTCTGAAAAATGAAAATAAAAGCATTTATTGAACACTTATGTTGAGTGAGCCACACAAACATATACAGTGACAAAAGAAAAATCTGTAGTTCTCCAGAAACAAAGCACTCTACTGGAAAAATACAAGAGACACAAAATTTTAAGGGAATAGGGGAGTTTTCAGTACTCAAGCAAAGCAACCTATATTGAGAAAACAATTTCTAGTAGAACATCCTCTCATTTGTTTGAATGCCTTAAGGGTTGGGGGTGGGGGAGTAAAAGAAAATCATACCACCCTCCAAGGTAAACCATCCAATATGGATAACTCTCTGTTTTTTCTTGACATCCAGTCTTAATTTTCCTCTCTCTCTCTCTCTCTCTCTCTCTCTGTCTGTCTGTCTCTCTCTCTTTATTTTTTATTTTTTTATTATTTTTTTTTACCTTCTAACCTTTTGCTCCTGAATCCTCACATAACTAGTTAAATGCTTCTTTGCCATGACTTATGCTTCCTGAGGCTTCTCTTCTACAATCTAAAGAAGATTTTGTCAACTATTATCATAAAACATGGAATAAAAAATCTTTACCATTGAGAATAATAGGAAACATTCAGGTAATATCTGAAATTCGTAGCTTAAAACTTATTCTAGAAGCCAAGGTGGTTAAATAAGTAAATCATTGTAAGTCTCAAATTCAGCTCCAAGCAACTATAGAATAGTGTCTTAGAACATATTTGGGAACAGCAGAACCAGCAAAAAAGATGAATTTAACAATATTTTAGTCCCCAAAATTTAGAAGATCAATAAGAAAAATCTGTCTCACTTGAATAAAAGGAGGGAGCAGTCTAGGACCACAAGCATTCCAACAAGCCAGGATCAAATTAAGAGGAAATTCTAAGGTCAAGTGTGGGGTTCAAACATCAGGATTCTCCATGTGAATTAGAATTGCTTGAAAACTCCAGAACTGATAAGTACTATGTGTTCTTACACAGCCTTGGATAAATAGGTATCCTCTAGTTTCCAGATCACTGGTCCAGGCTTTAGGATAGTCCCACTGAAATGCAGAAACACATCAGCCATTTCAATCTATGCCAATTACCAGCACTGGGAACAGAACTAGCATCCCTTATCAGCACAGGTAAGTTGCTAGATGACTATGGCATCAGTAGCACCAGCCATCACAACTCAGCACAGCAATAAACATAAGGGTCTTCAGTACAATATCAGTATAGCTTCTTGTAAATAGCTAGAGGTTGCAATTACTGATAAAAGAAGTCTGAGGGCATCCCACTTCTACCATAAGAGCAAAGATCAAACTTTAAAAATAAAAACCCTTCCAAATGAGCAAAAAAACAACAATAACAATAACAAAAAAGAATCTAATCACAGAAAGTATTTAAAAAATAGAATTGGCCAAATGAAACAATTCCCTAAGAAGCACAATTGGTGAAATGGAAAAAAAAATTACAAAATCTACATGGGAAACCAATTTCTTAAAAGTTAGATTGAGCAAACAGAAGCTAATGACTTTATGAGACGTCAAGAATAAAACAAATGTAAAATAATGAAAAAAATAAGAGAAAATATAAATTATGTTATTGCAAAAACAACTGACTTGGAAAATTGATTTAAGAGACACTGTCCAAATCAATGAGCAACTGAAAGCCATAATCAAAAGGAGAACCTGAAGAGTATCTTTCAAGAAATTATCAAGGAAAAGTGTGCTGAGATCTTGGAACCAGAGGAGAAAATAGATAAAGAAAGAATTCAATGATCATTTCAGGAAAGAGATCCAAAATAAAAACCTAAAGGAATATTCCAGATGTATAAAGTCATGGGAAAAAATACTTCAAGTTTTCAGAAAGGAAAAAAAAATAACAATAAAATTTTGAGAAATCACAATCAGGATTTTACAGGAGTTAGCACTTGCCATATTAAAGGATCAGAGATCAAAGAACATGATCTTCAGGAAGGCAAAAGAGCTAGGAACACAACCAAGAATCATTTATTCTGCTTAATTAAGCACAATTCTTCAAGGAGACAAAATAGGTTATTCAATGAAATAGAAGGAGTTGAAGCTTTAATAAGGGGAAGATCAATATTGAACAAAATTTAATGTTCAATACCAAGACAAAAGAAAAGTCTAAAATGGGAAGAAAGGGGATAAAAAGAAACATAAGGGAGCACAGGAGCTTAACTATTTACATTCCTACATAGGAAGATATTATTGATACTTGTAATTCAGTTTTTAACTTACTACTTACAGTACAGATGGAAGAAAAAACAGACATAAGATACAAGTATGAGGTGAACTTAAGGGAATGACTTAAAATAATAATAAGAGATGAGAAAGAGGAGTTCTACAATGATTGCAGAAGGAAGGAAGAGATAGAATGGGTAAAAAATATCACATTATGGAAGCATGAAAGACCTATTTCATTGAAGGGGAAAATGGGAGGGTGGATGATTGATCACTTAAAACTTACTTTTATCCAATATTGGCCCAAAAAGAGAATACGCACAATCAGCTGAATATAAAATTACTTCTTAACAAGCAGGAACAGAGGAAATTAAGTACAGTTGGTGGGGGATTAGGGGTGGTGGAAGTGAAAGAAAGAAGTGCCAGAGAAGCAAAATACAAATACAAATCTTGTAAAGGATAAAAGAAGAGAAAGGACAAAGAGCAAAAGAAATAGGATAGAAGAAAATACACAATCAGTAATAACAACTGTATATGTGAATAAAATGAAAACTCCCAGAAAAAGAAATGGATAGCAGAATGGATAAAAAGCCAGAATCCTACAATATGTTGCTCCCAAGCAACACACTTGAAGCAGATAAACAAACAGAGTAAACACAAGGGGCTAGATCAGAACTTATTATACTTCAGCTAAAGTTAAAAGGATGGGTAGGGATGGCGGTCCAATTTTTGACAAATTAAAAGAAAAAATGGATCTAATTAAAAGAGATAAGCAAGGAAATGACAGACAATGAAGCAATATCAATACCAAACGTGTGCATTAAGTCGTATAGCATCCAGTTTTTAAAACTTATCTTTTATATGTTTTGAAAATATTTTTATTTTCCCCAGTTACATGTGAAACATATTTTTTAATATTTTGTTTTTTAAATTTTGAGTTCCAGTTTCTCTTCCTTCCTCCCTATCCCACCCCATTCCATTGAGAATTTACATTATGGCAAACATGTCCATAGAAGTCCTGCTTCAAAATAAAACATAAATTCCACCCCCCCCAAAAAAAAAATAAAAAATAAAATAAAAAGTGGGAAAAAAAGTATGCTTCAATCATGGATAGCATTTTTCCTCACAAGTTCTTCAGAGTAGTTTTGGATCCTTGTATTACTGAGAATAGCAAAATCATTGATATCTAATCATCCCACAACATTGTTATTACTTTGTAAATAAACGCTTTGTTTTCTTTGTTTGTTTTCACTTTTCTAAAAAGTGAAAACACTTGTTTTCACTTCCTTTCAGTTCATGGAGGATTTTCCAGGTTTTTCTGAGAGCTCACTGCTCATAGTTTCCCATAGAAAAATGATATCCCATCATAATCATATGTAACAAATTATTCATATTTCCCCATTGATGAGGGTCCCCTCAAGTTCCAATTATTTGCTTTAGAAGAAAAAAGCTGTTATAAGTATTTTTGTACATATAGCTCCTTTTCCTTTTCAAGGCTAGTATTGTTAGTTGAAAAGTTATGCATGATTTTATAACCCTTTGGACATAGTTCATATGATTTGATTATTTATCAATTAGGGAATGGCTCTTATATTTTACAAATTTTATTCATTTTTCAATGCATTTTAGAAAAGAGGACTTCAATAGAGACATTTTCTTCAAATTTCTTTTCACATTACTGTTTCTATTTTCCCCATTTATTCTATTCTCTCTCCTTTTATCCTGTCCCTCCTCCCCCAATATGCCCTCTCTTCTATCACCCTTCATATCCCCTAGCCCTCCTACATTTCTGCAAGATAAGAAAGATTTCTACATCATAATGAGTGTATGCTATTATCTTTTTGAGCCAATTCTGATGAGAATAAGTTTCACTCACTCCACCACCCTTCCTTCTCTTTTCTTCCATTGATAAAGCATTTTCTTGCCTTTTTAAATGGCCATTCCATCTCTACTTTTCCCTTTCTCCCAGTACACTTTTCTCATCCCTTAAATTAATTTATTTTTTCCAGATAGTATCCTTTCAGATTCAACTCACAACTCAGTGGAATCTACCAATTTCCATTATTTACCCTCTATTTCTTTTTTTTGCCAGTTTTCCTGGATAATTTCTTCAATTAATTCAGGGAAAGTATTACTAAAATATCACTGGAGAAGGAATTGGATATAAGAGAGAGGGAGACAGAAGTTAAGAGAATAAAAATAAAACAAAACTTGATGATTAATGGTTTTTGTGAGCAACAGGGAAAATGAGTATACCTAAGGTTGAGGACATGAAAGAGTGGGACAATGGTGATAATCCAGACAGAAATTTTTGGAAGACAGTTGGTTTTAGTGGGGAAATTGAGATGACTATGGGACATCCTGTCCATTAGTCATTTTGAGACTGTATTTCAGCAAAATAAAAATGAAATAAAAAAATAATGTAAATCCATTAATGGCATAGATAAAAAAAAAATTATCCAAAGAAATGAGGAGATCACCAAGAGAGGTAGACAAAGAGACATATACAGCCTAAGATAGTGTTTTAGGACATGTATATAAATCAATTAAAGAAGAATAAATAATAAGAGAGGTTGGAAGAAAAACAAAATAATATCCTAAATTCTCCAAGAATCTAAATTGTACAGCAAGAAAGGATGGTCAAATGACAAATTCTAAATGGTGAAATAAAGAATGATAAGGATAGGGTCATTAGATGTAGGAAAATAAAAGATCTCAGATAAACTTGAAGAGATTTCAATGGAGTAATGTGATCAAAAGTCAGCTCAGGAAGTGTATTTAACTAGTGAAAAAGGAAAGATAACCAGGATAGTTTGAGGGGGTCTTACAAAATATAAATGAATACACTTGTCTCCCACTCTGCCTATTCTCAAATAAGATTAAATGTGGATCATTTAAGCAAAGCAATCACCACTCTTTAGCCTCATTTACTTATCATTTTCTTGAAGCTCCAGGATGTCTTAATTCTCAAGTTTAAGCAGTTCTCACTATGTGTTCTTTTTGGTCTGGTTTCTTCAACTGATGGCTTTATGACACCTCAAAGCAGTTCTTGGTTTTCATGTTTATTTATACACTTTTAAAATTAGGTGCAACTTATTTCTTCTATTAAATTTTAAACTAAGGCAAAACTCACTATTTTGTAGGGCATTCAATAATTGATTTTTTTTCCTGGAGGACTCAAAGGCTAGGATCTTGTTTTTAATAGGGATAATAAACTACTTGGTTTCAATGAGTATTATTGTACCCTGTTCTTCAGGCAAAGAAAATCCAATCTGCATCATCACAATGATCCCTATTACCCCATAATGAGATTTTCTTGTCATTCTTTTTATGTGCTTTTCCAAACTGGCCTCAAGTTCTGTCAGTCATTTGATCTACTTCAATCTTTCACTGAAAATAATGATTGGTTAAATATGGAATTTTCTGGGAACAGGAGGGATTCACTGGAGGCTACAAATTACTTTACAAAATAAATAATGAGTATGGTATATAAAAGAGGAGTCATTTCATTTAGAAGAATGAATTGGATTGTTTAAAATAGAATAGTCTATTTCTACCATGGGCTTTTGACAAATAAATGAATATTTGAAGCCTAAAACAAAGAAAAACAAAAACAATTATTTTCTACCATGAGTGTTTGACAACTAAAAGGGAGTAAATGTAGATTGGGTGTGGCTACAGATAGAATGAAGATGGAAGAACTCACTTTGAAGACTGATTCAGCTATTTATTATCTCTAAAAACTTCAGACATGTGACCTCACCTCAATGAAAATTTTGCTTTTGTAATGGAAATGAGACAATCAATTTATTGAGAAGCTTTTAACATTTGAGGAAACTAAGGTATGTAAATGCTGTTTGTTTGTTTGTCTCTTCCCCCTGCCCCCCCAAGCCATATAGTTAATCAGGAACAGAGACTAGAATTGAACTTGTCTTCCTCATTCCAGGGCCAGTGCTTTATCCTTCATGTTACCCATCTGCCTAATATAGGATCTACATGATCAGATGTTCCCTAAGGAAATCATTTCAGCAGTAATGTGAAATGAACTGGAGCAAAACAATAAGATAAATTATATATAGGTGTAGATACACATATGTGTGATTATGTATCTATAAATATAAATTATCTACGGACACACAGATAGATAGATAAAGTGTCATTTCTGGATTCAGGAATACTTGAGACAAATTCAGCTTTAGACACTTATTTAGCTATGTGACCCTCTGCAAGTCCCTTAACCTGCTTCTTCATCTGTAAGATAAGCTGAAGAAGGAAATAGTAAGCCACTCCAGTATTTTTGCCCAGAAAACCCCTCCAAATTGGCCATGAACAACTGGACATGACTGAAAATGACTAAATAATATAATTTTTATATAAATATATAAAACACCCATGCATATATGTTTGTTTCTGTATGTATCCATATGTGAGTATGTATATGTATATAAAATTTAATAAAAGTAAAATCATGGCACAGTTCACATGACAGCCTCCATGATCAAAGTCATTAGACTTATTTTGTTCTGAACTCAGGGAGAATAGAAAGGTCATTTAAAATTTGTTTCTGATAATATACATATTCTTTGAGAGAAAGATAACTTGAATATGACAGGAAAAAATAATGATTAAATGTTGGAAGTCTTGAAAGTGGGAAAACTGGGACACTAAAGCATTATGGGTAAAGTTGTCAAATGATCTAACCATTCTGGAGAGCAAATTGGAATTATGTGAAAAGGGATATAAACCTGTGCATACCCTTTGATTAGCATTGTGTCTACTAGTTCTATATCCCAAAGAGATCCTAAAAGAGAAGAAAGGACCCATATGTGGAATAAATGTTTGTAGAAGCTCTTTTTGTAGTAGCAAGGAATTGGAATTTGAGTAGATGTCCATCAGTTGGGGAATGACTGAATAAATTATGCTATAATGCAAAGTAATGTTATTCTATAAGAAATAATGAGCAGGTTGATTTCAGAAAAGCCTGGAACTACTTATATGAGCTGCTACTAAGTGAAATAAACAGAACAAGGAGAATGTTGTACATGATAATAGTAAGATGATGTAATGCTAAAGTGTGATGGACTAGGCCCTTCTCAGCAATATGGTAATTCAAAAAAATTCCAATAGGTTTGAAATGAAAAATGCCATCCACATCCAGAGAGAGATCTATGGAGACTGAATATAGATCAAAGAATAGTATTTTTACCTTTTGTGTTGGTTTGCTTTTTCTTTCTCATGTTTTTTTTTTCTCTTTTATCTGATTTTTCTTGCATAACATGACAAGTAATATGTTTTAAAGGATTGCACATGTTTAACCTTTAACAGATTGTTTGGTATCTTGGGGAAGGGAGAAGGGAAGGAAGGAGGGAGACAAATTTGGAACCCCAAATCTTAGAAAAATGAATGTTAAAAACTATCTTTATATATATTTGGAAAAATAAAATCATATTGAGAAAAAATAAAATGTATATTAAACCTAAAATAAAGATAGTTCTTAGCTTAGACTATAAAAGCCTTAGCCTCATTTCTGTCTCTGCTACTTTTTAGCTTTATAACTTTGGCCAAGACACTTATTTTTCCTTGTTCCTAATTTTCTCATCTGCATAATGAGGTTCCTGGATTAGATCATTTCTCTATTCACTTCCACATATTTACTCAATTACCTCCTCATCCCACATCCTCACACTTTTTTTTTTAACTTTTTAAAAAGAACATATCAAAGCTTTAATTTTTTATCCACTATCCCCTCCATGCCAATGGATCTCTCATGCCGTGATTGTATGAGCACTTCATCTAGCAACACAGATTGAAATCTAGTCATACCTGCTTATTATGCATACACAGACTAAGTACACATTAAAACCTAAAATGTAGAATAGTTGCACATCTGAACCAAGGATGTTATACAGTATTAAAGGGGTTTGGGGAATAGAAGAGACTATCTAGCCCAGCTCAGCTCAATTAAAGCATATGTGATAATACAAAAGGCCACAGAGGTCTGTGGAATCTAGTTTAGTAATAGGAATTAGTTTCTAATACTCTCAATGTATTAGCATGAGACATAAGTTGTTTAAAAGGCTGATCCCTCTCAAATTGCTTTGGATCTCCATCCATCTTTTTTATTAGCGTTCCATGTGCATTGTTCACATTTCAGTTCTAGTATTTGAGTAATAAAAAAGTTGATATCCAATTTCCCAAATGCCATTTGGGCCCTCATTTTCCCAAACCCCACTAGAATGCCTGGCAACTGAAATCATTTTAAAAAGGAGCACATTACAGTATATGGATGAAGAATATAATACTTTTGAGTGCTTTAATGAAGATGGGCAGTCATTTTCATGGAAGGAAAAGAAGAATGTTGATTAGTGAAATGGGAACTATATGAATTTCCAAACAAGTCTTCTAATAAATGCACTCATTCTAATACTACATGGCAAGAATGACCAAATGGAATATGAACATTTGATCTTTATTGGAAGCACATTATTTTAAAAAAATGTGGAAAGCCCAGATGTGAAGGATACCTTTTCTTTTCTACTCTTTTTTGTCATATCATTGAGAACTAGAGAAAAGACATGAAATAATTATAGTTTTAAAACTAGGAAGGACATCAGATGGTCCTCATGTCACATGCTTCTTACTTTATAAATGAAGAAAATGAGGGTTTTTGTTGTTGTTGTTGTTCTTGTTCTTGTTGAAGTGATATCTCCAAAGTGAGCAACCTAATATATGGTAAGCCTTCTGACTTCAAGCTCAGTACTGAAATTTTTTTTTTTATACAAGGACCAGAAAAATACAAGCAAAAAGGAACTTAGAGATTATTTAATTTGTTTCATCTTTGAAATTTCTCCTCAGAAAGAATAATAAATTTATAACAATTCATTCAGCATCTTTATTCAGGTGCTACATCATATGATTATACATGCATATGTATACATCTATACACACAGACTATATATGTATAAGTATATCTACATATCTATATCTGTATCTTGCTATATAAAACAAATGTACAAAATGATAATGAGACAACTTAAGCGATTTGTTAAAAGTCTTAAAAGATTCAATTGGCAGAGATTGGAAAAGAAATCATTTCCATTTCCAAATCAAGGTCTCTTGTCATTTCATTCCAAACAGTTATTCCATAAGCAATAATTAAGTGCCTAACTATATACATGACAAACCATTATAAGGACCTGGGGTATTTGGACCTGTACTCAAGGACTTTCCATTTTCTTTACAGGAGTTAATATGGGCATGTTAAAGATTATAAATAGATAAATAGATAGATAGATGACAAATAGCTACAGAGTAAGTATTTCACTAAAAGCTTTCCTTAGCTGACCTGGAAAAAAGGTACTACATTCAAACACAATAATCAGAAAAGGGATATCTCAATGCTACAGCAATTGTTTTTACCTAGAGAAGGAGGCATTAGGAAAGCCAAGTTTTTCTTGAAGTCAATTGACTTTTGATACTGAATTCTAATATAGAGAAAAGTATAAATTAAACCTAAAGAAGAAAAAAAGGAAAGAAGGAAGGAGAGAAGAAAGAACAAGAAAGTAAAAGAAGGAAGAAAAGAAAGAAGAAAAGAAAAAAAATGGAAAGAGAGGGAGAGAGGAAGAAAGAAGGAAAGAAGAAAAGGAAAAAGAAAGAAAGAGGGAGGGAGGGAGGGAGAGACAGAGAGACAGAGAGAGACAGAGAGAGACAGAGGAACACAAGGAGGGAAGAAAAGGAAGAGAAGTATTAGGCTGTCTAATGGACTCTCTACAGAGCTATTTTACTGATCTCATTGTTATATGCATGTGATAGCTGGACCATCTATCAACACCATGCCAGGAAACCGAATTGCTTCCATTTGAATTTTCTTCAGAAGATTCCAAGATCACTTTGCAAATCAAGGCACTGGATCCTGAGGTCCTTTCTCTAGCTGAGCTGCAAAGCATTAATACTCTGCCTTCAGACAGTGTAACTTTGATGTACTGGCTACGTTGGTCAAAAGCCAAACATATGTTTTCCTAAAAGACTATGTTATGGAAATATTGCTCACATGGAGATCAGCTGAAGTAATGCAAGGTCATTCTCAAGTTCTTTCTGAAGACTTTCAGAATCAATGGTGGCACAGGTGGCACAGAATCAAAGCACTGGCATAGGACTGCCCAACATGGCCTGTCCCTGTCAAAGAAGGAGCTCTGTCCTATAAGCAAAGCAGAATTGCAACAAATTTCCAAACATCTCCATTCCAAATGTTGATGTGGGACACGTGTCCAAATCTTTTGAGTTCATAGAAGCTTGGTCAGCCCCCGTCAGACACCTTGATTCCAACATAGTGATATCATTTTCATCCTCTCTGAATAGGAAGGATAATAACTACTACTTCATGATCATGAATAACTTATTTACTCTCATTGCATTGAAAACTTTTTCAAGCTAGATAATATAGAACATTCTTCATTAGATTCTTCCTTTATAAGTGTCAAAAGTTCATTTTGTATTTATTTGTTTGCTTTCTTCCTAAAATCTGGACAACATAAAAGCTTTTTTTTTTTTTTTTTTTTTTTTTTTTTTTGTCCGTTTTTTTTTTTTTTTTTTTTTTGAACTTAATGAAACAAAGCAGTCCCATTCATCTTCATGGCTTCCCCATCAGGATATATACTGTATGTGAAGTGTTGCGGACAGTTGATTAAAGTAATGAATGAGCCACTGTCTGTTCTCTGAAGTAAGGTCTGACTCCATTAACTGAGAAGCTTATTACATTAGCAGTACTTTCAGTATTCAGGGAGGTTTGGGGCTAATGAGCTGGATTAATTAGCTGGTATTAACTTCTAAAGGCTCTACTTCTGTAGGTCTAGCTACTAAAAGACAGAAACATTCAGGCCCCCCCCTCTCTCAGTGGTACATAGGAAATAAATATACTGTTGCAAGTGGATTTTACATAAACTTACATTGCAAAATTTACACAGAAGGCTAACAATGTAATATTTTGGAATCCCAAATTTAGATCTGAAAAGATAAATCAGTATAGAGTTTAATGACCTTGTCTGTGGGACAGGGAAAACAATAGGAGGAATGGGAAAGAGTCCTAATCACTTGAAACTCAGTACCTTAAAATTTTCTCTCCTTCCCTCCTTCATTTTCCACCCTCCCTCCCTCCCTTCTTCCCTCCCTCTCTTCTTTCCTCTCTATGTCTTTCTCCCTCTCTCCCTTCCTCCCTCCCTCTTCCTTCTTCCTTTTCTCCCCTCCCTCCTCCTTCTTCCCTTTCTCCCCTCTTTCTGTCTTCTTCCTTTCTTCCCTCCTTGTCCCCCCACTCTCTCTGGCTTCTGTCTGTGTTTCTCTCTCTTTTTCCTTCTCCTCCTTTTCTTCTTTCCCCTCCTTGTCCTTCTAATATTACTTCACCATGAACATACAGCCAGAAAATATCTAAGGTATGTTTTGAAACCAGTTATCCCCTCCCCACCATGACCCTTAATCCAATATTTTCTGCATTAAAAAGGGGCTCTTTGCTTGTAGAAGGTTAATTGTTACCCTTCATTTTGCCACCTTCCTTTATTCCTGTTTCTTTCCATTGTCTAAAGTTGAGTGAAATTCGATTGGGTGCATTTAACAATTCTCATTATCCAGTTTGGTTTTTTTTTTTTTGTTTGTTTTTTTAATAGCTCCTTATAGGTAAATTTACCTTACCTTGATGGCAAAGTGCCCATAAATGTTCACTTGGCTGGATACATACATGGGTTAGGCATTTTCACAATCTAATTCTTTTGCTCTCCCTCCCCCTCTTCTTTAAGTAATCTAATTCACTGGAATGGCAGTAATAACCCATTCTGCCCTCACTTTGGGGAAAGAGGGACATTTTTATATATTTAAAAGCTAACAAAGAATCCCATCATTGAAAAACACATTAAAAGCCTCCAAATTAATTGTACCAATCAACATTTTTTTTAAGAAAGAAAAGAGAAATATGCTTTCTTTATTTTTTTTTAACACAAAACTACTGCAAAAGGAGGTCAAAAGAGAAAAGAGAAACAAAGAAACAAAAAAAATCTTTGAAAGATCTCATTCACTTTTGCATTAAAAAAAATCACACATGATTAAACTATTAAAAAAAACTTTTATAATCTCTCTACCTAATAAATACACTCTAGATTTAGAGTGCAATGTCAGATTTTTGTTTACTTCTTATGCTTCACAGCACTACCCTTCTGAATCTGTAAAGCATCTTTCTCCAACAAGAACCTCCAGATTTCTCAATCTGGAAGATTTTTCTTCCCTGATATCTCTTTTCTCTGATCATTTCCTCTCAGAATCTGTAAGTTAAGAGAAGTGTCTAATGTTCTTTCTTGATACTTTTCTGGGCTCTAATACTGACTCTGAATTTCTAGAATAATTTTTCATGTGGATATCTTCCATTATGCCTGAATTCTGCCTTTCCCATTTCTTTATATGATTCTCAGGACATTTCAGGAAACACTACTTCACTGGCTATATTTGCTTCAGTTCCCTATCTTTCCATTCCCAGACTCAGCTCTAGATCAGTTCTATTATTTGCATCTTAATTCACATTGATGTGTTGTAGAACTAAATTGACAAAAATGTAGAAATTGAGTGGAATTTAGTAAAAATTTTTGTTATATATCTTATACTAGGTCCTAATTCTAGCAAGGAAATCCTTTCATACCTGCCTAATCAATTAACTAGTCTCACCACCACTTTTCCCCCAAAATATTTTCATCCCTCCTCAACTTCCTAATGGTTTCATCTTCCTTGCCATTATTTCTTTTTCAAGTAACAACTTGCCCAATATTAAAAACAAAAGCCATTTGTGGAAAGTTCTCCTTGGTTCCCTACTACTCACCTCATATCATCATATATAATTCTATATATTTGTATGTAAAACATTTGCATATATTATATGTACATACCTGTGTATAATCTGCCCATCTGCATGTATGTTCATGACCCCAAGCAACTTACATTCTAATGTGGGATTAGGAGGAGATCATAAATACAGGGGAATGATAATCAAAATGAGTACTTATGGTATGGAAAATGATTGGGATTTGGGTCGGCTCAATAGAGGAGTAGATTGATAAATTCTTTCCAATAACAATGACAATTATGATTTAGTTATAGTTCCAGAATTGGAAAATGAGAGGAGGCAACTGATAAGAAAATAGCCAGGGTATAATGTGAAACATAACTAAAGCCTTAATGGTTCATATGTTATAGCAAATATCAATTATATGTACACTTACATATAATACTTAAATAGATTATTTCTCCCACAGAATGTAAGAATATTACTTTAAGATAGAAACTTTTTTTCTCTTTCATATTCCAAGTGTCGTGTAAAATAACAAATACATCAGACAAATTTTTGTTTGTATGTGTAATTAATTGAATAGAAATAAATACACAGTTTCAAGATAGATCATTTTGAGTTTTGTAAATTATGCCAGATATTACCACAATGATTACCACTCATAATTTCCATGAGTAGTAAGAAATATAGATACCATTATCCCTATTTTACAGATAAAAAAAGAAAAACAAAGATATTTGATGAAATTCATAAGTCAATGATATTCTTAGGATTTTCTTTGGAATTTCTCAAACCCAAGGTATGAACCCATTTTTCTTCTAAGTCCAAGCTCAATATTTCCACTATATTATGATTCTAATTAACTAATAAAAAAATTAAAGTACCAATACCATATGCAAATGAAATAAGAGCTGGGAATACAACTGAGTGTGAAAACGTCCTAGAGCCCAAGAAGTTTTAATTCTTCTAGATAGAGAGGCAACATCTACACAAATAAGTGCATAGAATAAGCAAGTTAATAGTGTTATGCCATCTTCTCTTTTATATAATTCCTATCTAAAATGATTATTTGTAACCAGATGTTTTAGAATATAATATCTCAAGCACTTGTGAATTCTGACAGATGCTGCTAACAAAGCTTATGTTCACTGAAAATTCTTCCTTTTAAATGGTTTTTCTAGATATTTATATGAAATGTTGAAGCACCTTTATACCATTTCCTGTTAGGTGCCTTTGATATATGACATCTCCCTCACTTAAATCAAGAGAAACTTGATTCTTTAGAATCATCCCCAGTGAAAACAGGAGAGAGAGAGAGAGAGAGAGAGAGAGAGAGAGAGAGAGAGAGAGAGAGAGAGAGAGAAGTATTCTTAGAGAAGTAAGGAAGAGATAAATATTCAAAGGCTATAGCACTCTTCAGGATAACAAAGCTATTAAGGATCACTAAAAAACTTTTTTTTTTTTGTCTCACTATTCAGGTAATGATAAGTGGTTTGAGGTTAGTTCAAGAATGATATTGAGCAAAATATTTGCATGTCAGTGAATCCAACACCCCCTAAATCTTTGTGTGGGTGTGTGTGGGTGTGTGTGTATAATTAAGTAATTAAAAAATAGGAAATTATATTGTTTGTAGACTAGAGGCTTGAACTATTTAATTTCCAAGATCCATTTAAACCTTGTATAACATTGTTGAAATCATTTGCCCTTTCTCTGCCGTAATTTCCAATTTTTAAAATAAGGAAGTTTGACTAGTTTGGCCTCTGAGTTTCTTTCCAGAGCAACATCTATTACCCTCCAATGGAAGTATTTCCAGATGTCAAGACTTTGTTTTGAAACATTCGTTTTATCATTCTTTTGTTAACTTGGTACTATCCTCCCTTTCAAGGATGCACTTTTCCTACCAGCCAATTGCCACATTTGTTCCTTACACAAATCCATGCTTTCCTTTTCTCCATACTTTTATAAGGGCTTGTACATCATGCTAAATAAAATGTCCTCCCTGACTATGGAACCGAAGTAAAGGATTCTATTAATATGTAATCCTTAACATGAAATGATTCCTCTGGCTGCTAGTAGCCTTCATAATACAAATTTGAATTGTGTGTGTGTATATTTATATATATATGTGTGTGTGTGTGTGTGTGTGTGTATACACTTAATTATATACACAAACACACACACACACACAGGGAGGATCAGAGGATCTGGTCCATGGGACATACTTAACAAATGCCATGCTTGCTTATTAACCCTTACAGAGGTGCACTGGAATCAGTTCTAACCAGCTTTGGGTTTCTGTCTTTTCAATTTTCAGTCTGAGCATTTATGTCTTCAAAAATGTCAATTTCTATAAATTAGTGCTAGGTTTATTTTTATGGTCTAGATTTAAGAAAGTGTTAACAATACATGAAATTAAAATTGGATCTGTGCATACATTCTCCCTTCCAAAAACAAACCAAATCAAAACAAAAAAACAAAACAAAAACAAAAACCTTTCATTAAGCATTTTCTGGCAGATAGTTTAATTGTTCTACTAACATTTCTTCAGCCCAGAAGGAATACAAGAAAAGGTTCAAGAGAGGCTTGGTAACTTGTGACTAATAATAATAACAACAACAATCATCTTTGTTATAACTATATCATTTTAGCATTTACAAATGTTTTATATCCATTTTCTCCATATCCATAATTGCATATGTATGTGTGTATAACTGTAAGCCACCTATTCAATAAATATCTGTTTATCAATACCTACTTTGTATCAGTCAGCATGCAAATGTTAAGAATACAAAAAAAGAGATTAAAAAGCTGTATCTGCCTTCAAGGAGATTCCAGTCTAATGGGTAGACAACAAATAAATAGAAACACATGGGAGACAGCTATATTTAGGATAAGTGAAAAGTAAATAAGCAGGAAGGCACTAGAATTAAATGTTCTTATATTATATGGAGTTTTATTTGGGACTTATAGGAAGCCAGAGGTTATAGCAGTTGGAGATAAGAAGGGAGAGAGCATTCCAGGCAATGAAGACAATCAAATTAAATGTTATGAATGTCTTTCTTATCTGTGGGCCAGCAAGAATTTCAGTATCCCTGGATCACAAAGGATGTAGTGAAAGAGAGGAGTATCTTAGGTTTCAAATCACTTTGAATGCCAAACCCAGCATTTTGTTTTTGATTCTGGAAGCAACAGGGAATCACTGAAGTTTGAGAATGGAGGAGACAGTCTTCTGGCTTATGAAAATCACTTCAGTAGCTGAATTGAGGATGGATTGTAGGAGAGCAAGATGAGGCTTGCTACTAATAAGAGAATAAGAACTTGTATCAAAGTGCCCTATTGAAATGGTCATAAGACAATAACTGTTTATTATTATTGTGGTGGTTGTTTCCCAGAGATTCAGACTGATATTTCTAAAAGGCAGTTAGAGAGGCAAGCTTGGTAGTCAGCAGAGAGGTTAGTATAAAATAGCTGTATTTGAGAATCATTAGTATAATTAATTAAACCCATGGGAGCTTATGAGTCATGAAGTGATGAGAAGAAGAGAAGCAAGCCCAGGAAACACTAATAGTAAGAGGGAGTGATCTGGATGAGGATTCAATAAAGTAGGGAGAGAAAAAGTGTCAGATAGAATGGAGGACAAAAACCAGGAATTTAGAAAATAAAGGGATTTTCTGTTGTTTAGAAAATAAAGAGAAGAGAGGGTTATCAACATCAGCAAAGGCTACAGAAAGTTGCAGGAAAATGAGGATTGAATGAAGGTCACTGGATTTGATAATTAAGAAATTATTGCTAACTTTGCAAAGAAGTTTCAGTGGAATGAAGATTCTAAGGGGTTGAGTGAAAGGAGAGAAAATGGAAGCATCTTTTATAAATAGTCTTTTCAAGTATTTTAGTCATAAATCAGAGAAAAGATATATGATAAAAGTTACTTGGAATGGGAGAATCGAGCAAGGAGTTTTGAGAATGGAGAAATGTGAGCAAGTTTTAGGCAGTAGGAAGCAAACAATAGACAGATAGTGGTTGACAATGTGTAACAGAGTGGAGTGACAGAATAGGTAATCTGTTAAAGGAGAAAGGATGGAATAGGATTTCCTGAGGATAGAGAAAGATCAGCTTTGTTAAAGAGTAAGGACATCAAATCAGGATGAGTCAAAAAGGAGATGAGGAAGATCACAGAGTATGACCTATTTTTTTCTGCAAAATAGGAATCCACATTCTCTGTTAAGAGGGTGAGGAGATGGGGGATATTTCAGAAGTCTGAGGATGGATAAAAAGATTTGGGAGAGCAGCTGTGGAAAGTGGGGTAAAGTATTGATAAAGGATTTTGAATAGGATTATCCAAGAGTAGTGAGAGCCCAATTGAGGCTGTGTAACATAAATTTTCAGTGGAACCAATTAGAGAAGTTGTATGATTTTTTTTTCCTATCATCCAGCTATATGTGTATAGGAACAAAGGTTGAAGAAAATAGGAGTTAATCAATAATAGAGCTTGAGGAATGGCAATCAAGGAAATTATAATGGGTGTTAAAGACTAAAGAGTGGAGAACAGTGGAGAATTAATTAATTCACAAGCAGGTCAAGATGTGGAAAAAAATAGACAGTGGCAAGGGGAACCAATTGAAGGGCTAAAAGGTGAGAGTAAACTTGAAATGGTAATGTTTAAATTATAGTCAGAAAAGGGCATTTGAAAATTCAGAATATTGAAAAGCCAATTGATGAAAAAAAATTTTCTCTTTTTCCCCTCCCAATAGCATCAAGCAAATGGTAGGTGTTTCCAAAATGTTTGTCTTTCATTGGTTGATTGACTCTGAAATGTAAAATTGTGTTTAGCTACTTCCATGCAGCTATTGAAAGTCTAAGGTAGGAATCTAACCAGATCTTCATGACACTAAATAATGCATGCTAGCTACTATGCCACAATTAATTTCTTACAGTAACTCAGAAACTCATGGCAAATTGTCCAGGATTATCTAACTCCTTATTGAAATCAATTCAACATTTATTTGGAAGAGAATAGGATTTGCTAATAGAAAATTTAAGACATTTTGGACTGGAGCGATAATTTGCCATATTATTCTTTCTCTCTCTCTCTCTCTCTCTCTCTCTCTCTCTCTCTCTCTCTGTCTTTATCTGTTTGTGTCTGTCTCTCTGTCTCTGTCTCTGTCTCTTTTTCTTCCTTCCTCCTTTTTTTTCCCTTCCTCCTTCCCTCACTTGCCACCTCTGGTAACTATTCAGGTTTTAAATTGGTTTTGTCTTTCTTTTTATATCTCATGATTAGCACACCGTGACATGCAATAAACATTTAATAAATGGTTGTTACCTAATTGTAGACAATTATATGATACAATTTACACTCATTGTACATTGTACATAACACATGTACTTTGTGACAACTTTCACCATCAATTTCCATCTGCTTTGAATCTATAAAGAAAAAATCAGAAAATCTTCTGTTGAAGCCTTGCCTCTGTCACATATTTACTGGGTTATTCAGAGAAAGTCTCTTGATTGCTTAGTCTTCTTGGAAATTCTCTAAGGTTTTAAGTTGCAATGATTCTGTTTTGGTAGAAGGACATTCCTCACCTGAGCTTTCCATATCCCAGTGAAATCACTGCACCATTCTCTACATCTAATCATTATCTCTAGTGGGAAGACACACCATTAATTTATTATAATTATTGTTAATTTCCCTGAGAGATACACATAGAAATGTTCATGGAAACAAACCAGCTCAGTTTTAACAAGTAAAACTTTGTTCCTATTTCTTAAAATTTACCTTGCACAACTTTCCATGTAAAAATTATGTGATATGTCGCAATAGATATAACTGTCATCCAGAGTATGCAAGTTGATCCCACCCCATCTTTGGATTGGACAGTAGGTAATCCAGCCCACAATGATCATTTTGCCCTTTGTGGTATCTCCTTCTTATTTTCAGAAGCAGAAATTTATTTTTTTTTTCAAATAACATGATGATAATTTTAAAAGAAGTTATTATAGTTTTAAGATTCATAAAATATTCATTAGACCTATTCTAGGCAGAGAATTATTCTAATGATAGTCTTGCCAAATGCCACCAGGCAATTTTGTAATATTTGGAGCCCTAGGGATAAACTGCCATTTTAACCCAAAATATAAACCTCTTTCTCCAAAATATAACTATTTGTTTAATTGATGACTAAATTCATCTATCTATCTATCTATCTATCTATCTATCTATCTATCTATCTATCTATCATCAATCTATCTTTCTGTCTATTCCACTGCTTATCTATTTTATCTTTCTATTCATGTACTTATGTTCCTACTAATGGAAGAATTTATCTATCCATCTATTTATCTACTTATCATCTTATTTATCTAAGCATCTTTCCATCCAGCCATCTTTCTGTTTTATTGTGTCTCTCCATCTGTCTTTCTATCTATCTATCTATTACCTATGTCATGTCTATATTTTAAGGAGATATAGTATCCCTTCCTCAGTTTTTCCACTGTTACAGAATCCCAAAATTTCAGCTACCTCAGCAGCCAACTATTGAAAATTCTGCCAAAAAAAGGATCTTTTTCACATACCAACAAGTGGCCAGTCACCTTTTTATGGAAAAAAATTCAAATGAGAATGATCCCATTTCCTATGAAGGCAGTCTATTCCACTTATGGATAGTTCTAATATTAGCCAATTTCTCCTCATAACAAAATTAAATGAATTTCTTCATACCTTTTTTCCCCTCTCCTGATTCTGTTTTGTGGAGCTAAATTAAAAATAGAGGATGTTACTTTGACTAGATAACCCTCCAGCTACTCAAAGACAGCATGCATTTCTCCTTCAATACAGCTGTCCAAGCTGAATATTCCCAATTCCTTTAATTCTTTCTATTTTACAACAGAATCTGGCATTTTTGCCCTCTCTTTGCCATCATACAGAAAGAAATATCCAACCCATGTCCCAGTACCCCGATTAAAGAGTGTTTACCCAGTGTACTCCAAAATTAAGGCTGTTAGCTGATGCAACAGAGGCAGCAATGGGCCTGAAGTCATGAAGAGCTAAATTCAAATCCAGCCTCAAATCCTTACTATCTCTGTGACCCTGATGAAATTGTTTTACCAGTTTGCCTCAGTGCCCTCATCTGTAAAATGAGCTGGAGAAAGAAATGGCAAACCACTCCAGAATCTTTGCCAAGAAAATCCCATGTAGGATCATGAAGAATTAGACAAGACTGAAAATAATTGATTAATTGACTCTAGAAATATTTACCCATAATGATCTGAAATATTTTCTTTCACTCCTATCCTAATTTCACTGTTTGACCTTTTTTTCCCCTACTGCATGAGAGATACTTTACCTCCATCACCCACTTTCCTATCATCAAGTTCTAGGAAGTTAGTTTTTGTTTTCCTTCATTAGAAAGTCAAGTTTTTTCTTGTTTTTTTGATGTTTGCAGTCCTAGAGCTCATCCCAGTATCTGCACATAGGGTTTAATAAAAATACACTGTCTCTCTGAGTTTTTCTCACTCTGCCTCTCTATCTCTGACTTTGTTTCATTCTTTGTTTCCTTCCCTGTTTGTCTATCTCTATGAGTTTTATAAATAAGGAACAATGCCCCATGCTTCAAAGCAGCCTTTCAAAGGAAAAGATCATTTTCATATCACAAAAGAGAACAAAGATACAGCATGGAAAGAATGGTGGTAATCAGAATATTGCTTTTGTTTTTTTTTTATTTGTTTGTTTGTTTTGGTTTGTTTGTGTGCATTCATTTTTTATGTTCTGCACACGAAGACAAGAGATTCTTCCTTCTATCATTCACAACCAATAAATCCAGGGCTTAATATGAATATTTGACAGCATTGCTGCCATAATGATAAATGAATATATGGGCACATGAGTGAAATAAGTCTTTGTCTTCTGTAAAATATAAGCTTCTTCAGTAGGTCAGCACAGGATTTATGGCAAGCAAGAGAATTGCCTAGGAATGGATGGCTTCCTTAAAGAGTTTTAAATACTCATTTATAGGTGTACATGATTTCTCTACCTGAGGAAATAATTTATTTTCTCCAGCTGTGGCTGCATCAGACCAATGTACAATATTGTTTCTTTGGACTTGCAGAGATAATAAACAGAAAAAAAAAACCAAAAAATAAAGTTTGTAGCACAGTATGTTTTATGATTTGAAATGTCATCTGGGTCTGAATAATAGTTCTGCTACTTATTACCCATGCACATTGAGCAAGACATACCCTCTTACTTAGACCAAGTTTCCTCATCTGTAAAATGAGATGATTGGATTAGTTGATAAGTAAGGTCAATCACAATTTCTAAATATGTCATTCTAGAAGAATAAATATAATACATAAAGGACCTATATCTTACTAAGGTAAAGGAGTCCTTGTGTATGAAAGACACGGACCAATGAAAATCACAATCCTACCACATCTTTGTAGATGTCATTGCCAATCATTTGAAGCATACAGAAGTTGCCATGTATGTTTGGTCACATAATGATAATGATAATCAATGTTCCATATTATTTATCCATTAACTCATGGATGGCACAGCAGCAACTAGGTGACAGAGTGAGTTGATTATTGGGATCTAGAGTTAAAATATCCAAGTTCTAATCCAGACTCAGACATTCGCTGTCTGTGAATGTCTTTGACAAGTCATTGTATTTGATTGCTTCAATTATTTCAGTGCTAATGTAAGGGATTGATAGCATCCATATCCCAGAATAGTTATAAGAACCAATGAGGTAATATTTATAAAGCACTTTACCAGTGCCTGACAAATATTATGCATTTATGTCCCATATAAAAAAAAAAAAAAAACTGTTGTACAGAGGGCTCACACTCTCTCTCTGTCTCTCTCTCTTTCTATGTCTCTCTCTCTCTCTCTGTCTTTCTTTCTCTTTCTGTGTGCCTGTTTCTCTTTTTCTCTATCCTCTATCTCTCTGTCTCTATCTCTTTTTGTCTCTCCCGTCTCTCTTTGTCTCTCTCTGCCTCTCTGTCTTTGTATCTCTTTGTCTCTCTCTTCTTTGTCTCTGACTCTCTTTCTCTGTCTCTCTCTCTGTCTCTCTTTGTCTCTCTCTGTTTCTCTGTCTCTGTGTATTTCTTTGTCTCTCTCTTTCTCTGTCTCTCTCTCTCTCCAACAAATAAATCCATACATTTAATATAGTTTAAAATAATTCCAGGTTTTTATGTGCTTCACTCCTAATTGCATCATTTGGATCCTTTGGAGCTTTTCTGGTTCAGTTAAGTAAATTTTGTGTATTCTGAGTGGCAAAAAGTCCACTTTTTTTTCCTTTGACTTATTTAAAGAAAAGGTAGAAATGTTCTCCTTATCTACCTTCCCTTCTAGTTAAACAGCTTTCAGGTACCAATTCTGAGGTTTTCAGTAACTCTAACCCAAAGAAAGTTGGAGTCCAGCATTCTGCTTTTGTGCAATTTTCTGACTTCCTCCCAGGCTGATGGCAAGACTTTGCTTAAAACAAAAACAAATAACAACAATGACGGTGTAATGGTCTTCTGCTTTTTCTAGTACAGATATCATTGTGTGGTACATTAGTTACATCCTGCTCTGATGTTCTTAAGATAACTGCAGATAATAGCAAATTTCAGAAGGCCAGTCTTTGTTAAGAGAAGAAGCTAGTTTCTCCCAAATAGTGTGACTTGCTCACTACTAGGCTGATTTTTTTTCTTTCTACAAATAGCTTCCTGATTAATGTTACCATGTTTTTTGTTTTTTGTTTTTTTTAATTCTACCCTAATGAAATCTTGTTTTGGAGGATAAGGAGGCATTGGCATTGGAAGGCTAGATTTGATTGAGAGAGCCTCTCTTTCTTTTTATATGCTTATAATACCACCCAATTGAACCAAAAGGGAACATTACAAACTTAGCATGAATATGGTATTACTTTTCTTTTTTTTTTTTTTCTTTTTACTAGGCAATTGAGGTTAAGTGACTTGCCCAGGGTCACACAGCTAGGGAATGTTAAGTGTCTGAGACCAGATTTGAACTCAGGTCCTCCTGACTTCAGGGCTGGTGCTCTATCCACTGTGCCATCTAGCTGCCCCATGGCATTACTTTTCAGTGGGATAATATCAAATAATTTCATTGGTTTAAGCAGTTAGGCCACAGTGTTGTAATTTGAAGGATCTTTGGAACAAAATATGGTAGAGTGAGAAGACATTTTAAAACATAGGATGTTAGAGCTTGAAGGAACCTTGAATATAGATTTCTGGGCTATAAGGGACCTCAAAATAGAAGATATTACTTTAAGAATTGACATTGCATGTCAATTCTTTTTCCCAGAACATAAAATTTCCAGAGATGTGAAACTCCCCAAAATTGAGAATTCCAGATCTTTACTGATAGAATATAATGTGACATGTGAAGGCCTTTAGAACCCAGAATCTAAAAATGGAAATTTTCTTACAACATTAATAAAAATCAATAGAGGAGATACAATAGAAAATGTCAGCAATTATATGGTTTTTAACCTCGTAAACTTGAGAGATAAGAAATTGAGGCCCAGGGAGGATAATATCACAGAAGCATTATATGGTACACAAATAGGGGTAATTAAAAATATGATTGAAAAATTTTGCTGGAAACAAATTTCCAAGAATTCTGAAATATGTCGTTAAAATGCTAAGAATTATTTGGAGAATTTTGTTATTGTTGTTGTTGATGAGTTATTAAAATAGATAGAAAGAATCATTGAGAATAAACAATAAAAAACTTGACTTCAAGGAATAGAGTGAGAGACTTTATCTAATTTATGAATGTTGAGAGAAGACAATGGTAGAAATAGTAGAAATAGAAATAGTAAGCAACATCTGGTCAGGTACTACAATAAATACACAGATATTCAATATTTAAATGAAGAAAGGATGGTTGAGAACATTGAAGAGCTATTACATAAAAGAAATAAAAAATAAATTAATTTTTATCATCATTCATTTAGTGAGTAAAGTCATATGTTAGATTTGAGAATACAAAGCAAAATAAACAAAGCAAAAATCCTGGCTTCAAGCAATTTATAGAAGAAATTCAACATTACCAAAAACTTTGAAAAGATCTAAAAATTAAGAAGCTTGGGAATAAGAGATTTTCCTGTGCTTAGGGAAGCAACTAAACTTGTTTTGAAAGTGATGAACAAGAGGAACAATCAAGATGGCAGAGTCAAAAAAGGAACTGTCCTGAACTCTTCCCCAATCCCTCCAAATCCCTTTAAAGAATGCCTCTTAACTAATTCTAGAATCTCAGAAGCTACAAAAAGGTGCAGTGAAACATTTTTTCCAGTTCAAGACTACTTAAAAGATTTGCAGTAAAGGGCTGCTGAATGATGGTGATAAGAGTACAATTCAGCACAGGATTCATACTAATCAGGAGGAGGCCTTGTAGGCACTGAATCATTTGTAAGAGTTGTGGTAACCATACCTTTCAAACCACAAATAATAAGGAAAGAAGAATGACAAATGGTTTAGGAAAAGATTTACAGGGGTCTCCTTGCTGGCACCAGGGGCAGGATGTTGTTGCATTGCCTATCTTTCTATCTGGATCAAAGACTTAGGTGTTAGTACCAGTGAGAGGGGGTACAATAGCACAGCAGATCTTATGGCCATAGGGGAGCAGGGACCCTCATCATAGTCCAAGGGTTGAAAAGAGGGCTTGTGGTTGCTCACAGACCAGTGCTCTTTCTAGATTATACCATCTTGGAAGAGCTAAAAGTCTTAAAATGTCTAAAAATACCTCTGAAAATAGCTGCACAAAAATCTTGAAGGTTTGGACAATATAATTTCCACTTGTAAAGCAGAGTTCCACTTCAGTATAGTTAACAAATAGACTGGAAAATGAACAAGCAATAGAAAAAAAATCCTGACCACAGAAAATTATGATGGTGAAAAGGAAGGATATCAGAACAAAAACATCAAAGTTCCTGAATTTAAATCCTTAATAAGGAATATATATATATATAAATTGGTTTCAGGGAAGAACTCAAAAAAGATTTTTCCAACTAAATAGGAGAGATAAGGAAAAAATGGAAGAGAAATAAGAGTGATGCAGAAAATCAAGAAAAAGGAGTAAACAGCTTGACAAAGCAGACATACAAAATCTTGAAGAAAATAACACCTTAAAAATATAATAGGTTAGGGGCAGCTAGATGGTTCACTGAATAGAGCATTAGCCCTGAGCTCAAAAGGACCTTAGTTTAAATCTGGCCTTAAATCACTTAATACTTCCTTGCTGTGGGAACTTGGGCAAGTCACTCAAGCCCAATTGCCTCAGTAAAAATAATTATACATATACATATATATGTGTTAATATATATATGTATTGATATATATATATATATATGCATATATATATATATATGTTAGGTAGGTTAAATGGTAAAAGAAGCACAAAAATTCAGGGAAGAGAAGATTGCTTTGAAAAACAGAATTGACCAAAAGGAAAAGCAGATTCAAAAAATCTCACTGCAGACACGAATTTCTTAAAAGTTAGAATCGGGTAAGTGGAAACTAATGACTCTATGAGACATAAACAATAAAACAAAATCAAAAACATGGAAAAAATAGAAGAAAATGTTAACTATCTCATTGGGGAAAAAAAAAACAAAAACAAAAACAAAAACAAAAAAAAAGGACTTGAAAATTGTAACCAGAAGAGAATATTTAAGAGTCATTGCAGTTAATGAAAGTCATGATCAAAAAAAAAGCTTAGCTATCATCTTTCAAGAAATTATCAGGAAAATCTATCTAGAAGCAGAGGATAAAATAAAAATTAAAAGAATCCACTGGTTATCTCCCAAAGAAATCCCAAAATAGAAATTTTCAGGAACATTATGGCAACATTTGAGACCTCCCACAAGTATAAAATACTGTAAGCAACCAATATAAATTCAAATATCACAGAGCCAAAGTCAGGATAACAAAAGATTTGGCACTTTCTACCTTGAAGAACTGAAGGGCTTGAAATGTGATATTCCAAAAAGCAAAAGAGCTGGATTTAATACTTAGAATCACCTGTCCAGCAAAACTGAATATAATTTGTTAGAATAAAAAAATAGATATTCAATGAAGCAGAGGATTTTCAAGCATTCCTGATGAAAAGACCAAAGCTCAATAAAAAAAATTGACTTTCAAATGAAGAGAAATCATAAGGCATTTGATGATTAAACTATTTATGTTCTTACATGAGAAAATGATACTTGAACTTCTGAAAACTTTGTCATATTTATATTTTTGCAAAACAATTGGGGTTAAGTGATTTGTCCAGGATCACAGTTAGTAAGTGTTTGGTGATTGAGTCAATTATTTGAATTCAGGTTCTCCTGACTCCAGGGACAGTGGACGACTCAATGTGCCATATAGGAGTCTTGTATTAGGGTAATTAGAAGGAGTATACATAGACAAAAAGTAAATATGTAACTTGAATATAATGGCATAATTATTAAAAATTAAATTAAGAGATGAGAAAAGATAATGCACTGAGAGAAGAGGAAAAAAGAAGGTAGAATGGGATAAATTATCTAACATAAATTTTATGTAGCAAAAACTGGAAAGAGATTTTTATAGGGGAGTGGGAAAAGGGGGATTTTTATAGGGAAGGGAGAATGTGAAGCTTACCCCTGTCATAATTGATTAAAAAATCAATAATATGTACAATCTATTTAATATAGAAATCTATTTTAACATACATAAGAGAAGTGAGTAAGGTGCTGATAGAAGGAAGGATAGTTGAGGAAAGTAATAATCAGAAGCAAAATACTTTTAAAAATAGGATAAAATGATGGGGGAGAGGCAGTGTGTGTGTGTGTGTGTGTGTGTGTGTGTGTGTATGAGAG